>PVIU01000400.1:172500-331086 GCA_004026605.1 Ondatra zibethicus
TCAATAGCTGGGGGGGGCGGGGGGGCTGGGCACCATGAGTGCCGAAGGATTAATAGCGCCATCATTTTATATTATGCAGCATTTCACTTATGCTGCATATCAAAGACTACTGCCTCTGAGGTTCACCTCGCGGTTTATAAGATTACAGTTTGCTTTAAGACTCCAAACATTAGCATGCATTCTTTGCAGATTCTACAGAAGAATGCAAAAATATCTCTGTTGTCTAGAACATAATTATGGATAAATATGTTCAGATGCCATTATAAGTGCTCTGTATGTGTGTGTGCACATGTTTGTGCATGCATGTATGTGTGTGTATGTGGGCGGATGTTACATACCCACAGACACATGGGTGCATTTGGAAGAATGCAATGGGACTGAGGAGACAATATGCGCATGCTAAGTACTGGCGCAACTTCACTCATTGATGAATGTTTTTTTTTTCTAATGCACAAGAAAAAGAATGAGTACAAGTAGGACCCGAGAGAATAATTCCTTATATTGCAATCAGTTCAGCCTATATATATTTGCTTTAATTATAGAAGCCAGCAACAAAACACATAGATGTAGGTTATTTAATCCTTATTGGATAAAAGACTATGTCCTATACTGACCTGCAAAATACTGTAGAATATTAAATGATTTTTATATACTTACATTTTAGATGATTGCAAAAAAAATCATTGTTGCCATTAGCCAGGAGATTGACAGACTTCATTAAATTCTAAAATCAGCAGGCTTATAACGTGTGAATGAAGAGATACTTTCTCCTGGAACCTTGAATTCTCATAGGTGTTCTACACTTTCAAAATAGCTCATTCACGATGTCACAATGTTTATTTTTACATAATGATTTTAATTACACCCTCAAAAGGAAACCATTCTACACTCTCCTGCTTGGTCTACAGTCTAAGGAGTTGTGTCCATTGCAGCTTCTCATTTGGCTATGTCATGGGGGCTAGGGTAGGAATCACCATCTCAGTGCAGTACAAGCTGCAGACTTCCCTCTCCACCAGTCTTCCCTGTCATCAAAGGAAGGCTTAACTCTGTAATACTGCAACAAAATAACTGAGAGACAAAAAGAATCATTTTAACAAAAGTGGTTCAAACAAAACAACAGAATGCAGGACACCACTGAATATTTTTAGATAGCAACAAATGTAGATTCCTCCAACAAACTGGGGCAGAGAAGCCCAATAAACTCTTTATAGGTCTTTCGGTTCTGCTTCTCTTGAAACAGAAGAGCTGGGGATTTCCCCACCGCTGGTAATAAGTGTTTGGTGAGGAGAGGTGAGCCTGCTTTGCAAAGCAGGAGGCCTTTCGCAGGAGTCTGCAGTATGGTGAACGGAGTGCAGGAAGGGGCAGCTTTTTAGAACTGATGCTTCTATCTTCCCTTGTTGGGCATAATGAGAAAACCATTGGGGTAGCCCCAAAGACCCGAAAGCAGTTTGTCAGAATACAAATTCTCGAGGAAAATTCATTTAACACTGTTGAGTCAATGATTTCTGAAAAAAAGAAAAACTTGATAGAAATTTTTAAGGTTCAGTAAGAAATTAGCTTCTCAGACCCATTGTTATTGATGGCTGATGATGTCGGAAATTTTTGCATGCCGGAAATTTTCACACATAGCCTCATGTTTCAAAGAGAAAGAATAAAAAGATAATCAGATAGGTGAGTGGGACACAGAATCACACATAGGGCTTTACCAAGAAGGTAGCAAAGGTAGGAATGGGCATTTAGAGAATGCTTTATTACATATAGTATTTACATAATATATAACTTTTACAGTAAATTAAATATTGATACCCATTTTAAAGCTAAAGAAACTGAGGCATACTAAGGCATATTAACTTGCCCAAATTCACACAGCAAATAAATTAAAATGATTTAAAAGTAAGTCTGGTTTCTTACACTGATTGAGTGGTTTACAAACTGTACCAGTCCTTCAAGAATATGTATATACATATATATATATATATACCCTAAATATATATATGTAAATACCACAGAGATGGCAAAGCATTTGCACTGAGGAAATAAGGTGAAAAAGAAATGAGAATATCAACTAGTGATCTTGACAATTATGATATTGAATTATTTGACTGAAGAAACAGTGTCTTTTGGTGGCAACCCACTTTGGAGGAGAGATAAATACATATTTTTTTCTTTGCATTTTATAGGTTAAGATGTGAGGCATCAACGGAATGATGTAAACATTCCCTTCTGTGAATTCAGTCCTGAATTCTTTACGTGATGAAGACTGGCATCTACTCTAAAAAAGGAGTAGAAAGCACGGTAATACAGAGAGGGGTGTCAGACTCTGGTAAACTGAGGCTAGTGTGGAGAGATGCTTGGCAGGGTAGATCAGAGCCTATGCCAGGCAACACACAGGTAAGTGCAGGGGACTGGATCTGTATGCAGAGTTAGAGCCCGAACGTTTGAGGAAATTGTCAGTGGAGAGTGTGGCATTGTGAGGAAGAATCTAAACAGAAGAATGTGGGCATCCATAGGTCAAGGTGACTCAGCCTGGGATGCTAGAGGCCCTTAGGATTTAGAGGTGGCCACGCTGAGATAATCTAGGGCGACAGGGTCCACACAGTGAGTAGATGGTAGTAGAAATAGGAGGTTGGCTAGATGCATGAGAGGTGATCAAATAAGCAGACATTAAAGGTAATGAAAAACATTACTCCTGGCTGGAGAAAGGAGCTACATGTAAATATATATCAGAATAAGCTTTATACCAGTGTGATTTACGGTTTTCATGACAAATGAGTAGATGCAGAAACGAGTATGTATGGAACAGACATCCCTGAACTGCTGTTTTGAGGAGAACCTAGAAGCAGCAACAATCTAGCAGGAATGGGATACCTGGTGCTTTATCTTGTCCGCTAATACCTTGTCTCGCTAAACAGAGCTAAGCCTCTTTGGAGAAACAGCTGCTTCTGGTTTGGAGTAAAACCAATGTAAGGTAAGCCCGGGTCACCTTCTTTTGCACAAAGGGTAACTGAGGCACAGAGAGGTTGAGTAACTTCCTTCAGTCACACATCAAATACGAGAGATGAAATAGTTCTAGAGAAGTAAATTAAAATCTGAGCAATTCTATACTTGAACTGCTTGACAACCATTTAGGGTTATAGTGCCTGACTAGTTACTGAGGTGATTCCTATGAATCATAGCTGGGTGGGACTGTTGGGGACTTCCCTCTTTTGAAAACATGCATGGTGCCTTCTGGTACCATGAAACCTGTTTCTCAGTGAGGAGCCATTCAGGCCTCTGGGACTTGTGTCTGAAGTGCATGGTGTCTTCAGCAATAGGAACTTATCTACCACCCCAGGGGGACAAGCAAGGGCAATAGCGATAATCTGTAATGTTTGGGAGTCTCTTGGACAACCCTGACCAACAACTAAGGAGGTCTTCTCTTACCTGATGTTGGGAGTTTTTGTTAGATTGTCTTTGGCTCTTGGAGGGATCATTGCCATGCCAACAGAAACAATTTCATTTAAACTACAAATACACATTTATACACAGACTTCTATGTATTATAGACTGTTTTTTTTTTTTAGGTAGATACTAACAGTATGATTTCTTATGGCTTTTCCAGACATCCTTACTGTTCTTTTACCCTTCTTCTTTTTCTGTACTTATTTCCCCTGTCCCTAACTAGAGTTCCCCTTTCCATTTCTGTGGTCAAACTAAATCTGTTTTAGAAAAGGGTGTTGTATCAAACAAAGTAATCCATTCATATGGTAGAAGAAAACAATAGCATCACCACTCTGGAACAGAAAGAAGAGAATGCACTTTGCAGCACTGCTTGCAATTGGAGGGACCCACATGACTAGTGATTTTCAATATAAGTAGAAAGAAAAATAAGGGAGATGCAGCTTGCCTTCCCCACCCTTGTCCATTATGAGAATCAAGATTGTGAGTACACACAGTGCCCAAATATTGTTGTTTAACCATTGTCTACTAAAAGGACCCACGAATGAAGAAATAGCTGACTCCAAGGCATAAGGAGGGAAACCACAAGATAAGCCCCAAACATCTTAGATGCCAAAAATCAAGGGGAATATGTTAATCTAGTCTGATGGGCATTCTACTGTAAATCTGGTGGTAAGGTGAGCCCTCAAATAATTACATTAGCAGATGATAGCCTCTGAATAAAATCCTCATGAAGATTATAAAGATGGGCTTGAAAGTTTGTTAGGGTCAGTGTGTGGGCATAGTTTCAAAGCACTTTCTCACAAGGCTGGCAGAATGGATCAGCAGGAAAGATACCTGCTGCCTGCCAAGCATGCCAACCCGAATTCAATACTCTAGGATTCATATGGTGGAAGGAGAAAAGTGACTCCGGCAAGCTGTCTTCTGACCACCACATGCCTGTGGTGGCATGCATTTTTGTCCATGTGCCCACACCCATGCAAATAGATACCAACTACCACTAACTACGAAAGAAAAATAGCTGTATAGGAAAAGCCTTTCCAAGTTCAGTTTATTTAAACGACATGAATGAGTAAGTGGATATCATCTGTAGTGGGACAAATAAAATGTATTCGAGCCCTGATAAATGCATGGGAAGGAACAAAGCATCAGTTATGTGATATGTCTGAGGAAAAGAATGAAGAGTCCGTGGACAAGTGGAAGAATATCATACAAAATAGCTGGCCCACAGTCATCGGAACTGTCAAGGTCATGAATGTCAAGAAGAGATGGAGATGACATCTGGGTTGAAGAAAACTGAAGAGGCATGGTGATTAATTGCTCTGTAATTTTAATTGGATCCTTTTACTACAGAGGATAGTATAGGGAGCTGGGAACTGTTCTTGAAGTTGGAGCAGGGCCTGACTACTAGACAACAGTAATATACCATGGTGTGGAACATCCTTGTTTGTAGGAAATACAGATCCGGGACCCCATGAATATATTACCCTGTGATGGAGATGTTGTAGACAGGGTTAGTATCTTCAGTTAACATCATAATGAGTTTCAGGTACAGTCAAAGGAATCCTTGGAAGTCACACAGGGAAGCAGGAGAGAGAGAGAGAGAGAGAGAGAGAGAGAGAGAGAGAGAGAGAGAGAGAGAGAGAGAGAATCAGAAAAGAGGTACAGTAATGGAAGCTGAGTTTGGAATGATACAGTTTCTGAAAGGGGCGTATGAGCAGTGGGATGTGAGTAGCCTCTGGGAGCTGGAAAAGGCAGAGATAATTTCTTCCCTACAGTCCCTTGGATAAATGCAGCCCTGCTGACATATTAACATTAGTCTGTAAGACCCATGCTGGCGTTTTTAACTCCAGAACAGTCCAATTTGCTATAGCAGCAATGAGAAACTAATTCAATAGACATGAAAGATTTAAAGCAATGTCTGACATATGATAACCACCAACTTCCTTTGTTGCTGATGTGGCTTCTCAGTCATTTTGAAGCATCCGAATTTATTTTCTAGGGAAACTCTGGTTTGGTACTTATGTTTTGTGGATTACTGAAGACACTTGATGACACTAATATCCACTGGGCAAATGAAACAGGATGTATATGAATAAACACCATGAACCCCATTCCCAGCCTGCTCACTACATCTGGAGGGTGACTATACAAACCGCTAATGGGTTTCCTTGCACTCCGTTGATCTGCTCTTGATATCCCTTCCTTTAGAGGAGATGTAAACTTTGGCCCTTTTCTGATGGGGCTCCACAAGGAGTGGTCCTGGATATTTACAATGTGCCTCCTTTCTCGGATACTTCAGGCTGACACTTGGCTACGGCTTAAGTGTCTAGCTTGTGGCCCGGAGTTTCTCTCGCAGGAAACTTATTTATCCTGGCACATGCATTTGTAGAGTTCTCAGTGAAGCTGTGGCCTGTTTAGCCCAGTCAGGCTAGCCACTCTCTAGAGGAGCACTGAGCTATGAAGACGTTAGGCTCAGGTATGTGGGTCAAGTGAGACAGGGATATGGAAACATAAGGAAGCTTAGGAGACATCAAAACAAGCTTTATTGTCAATATATCCTAAGAGAAAAGAAGCATATCACAGAGGGCTTATGGGTAGATTCAGGACATGAATGCTCAATCAGAGGGTGGGGAAGAAGGAAGGAGGGATGGAGGAAGGGAGGGCTGGGAAGAGGGTGACAGACAGACCTATGGGCTTAGGATCTAGGACATTACCTGAGCAGGCTTCCTTTGGAAAATTCTACTTGGTGGGTTTACAGCAAGCTGGCATGAGTCCTCTGGAGTCGTGCTGTGGCTGAGAGGTAGTTACTGTGGCCTATCACGCAGGCCATGTGGATTGTGAGGGTCAATGAGGCAAGTCAAGCAGGCTGAATCCAGATATCCTGTAGGGAAGTGTCATCAGGAGACTCTCCATAAGGCAGATATCTGGATTGGCCACACTGAGCTACTGAGAGGAGGTGGAGAAACGGAAACTGTGTCAAAGGTGACTTGGCTTTGCTTCTGGAGCTGGAAAGTGAAAGCTGTATTCAAAATAGATTCTGAGGGAGACTAGAGTAAGAAGAGCTCACTGCACCCTCTGATGGTGTTGTCTTCTATAGAGATGCTAGGGACATTAAAGGAAGAAAGAGGAGGGGAATTAGGCCATATATTTTCCTTGCTCCTCACGCCAATGGCCAGTCAGTCATGAAGGGCCATATGTCTCTTCCAAAGGCCAAGTTTCTGTTGGGGTCCCTCTTTGGAACTGCCTGATTTTTGGAAACCTCTTTTGGTTCTTATGCCTTCAGACTTAGGTAGAAAGAGCTTCTGATGCTACCAGTCCCTGGTGTTTCATCATCTCTTATAGACAGTATCATTGACCTCCATACTATCCTGTGTGGCTCATGATTGATAAACGCCCATTCGTCCCACAGCAAGAAGGGCTTAGTAGCCACAAGTGGTTGGCACATCTTAGGTGTCAAGGAAGAATGGGCAGCTGGTCAGCCTTGTACATATCCTCCAGCTGAATATGACTGTATGCACACCTATAGTCAAGCCAATTAGATACATTGATTGCTACAGGGAGGGAACAGGGGTACCATGGGAATAATATTGGCATCTCAATGAGATAGAATTAGGAGAGACTGATGGTAGAATTTGATCTTGGGATCAGCAGTCTTGGGAAAGTTTTGGGTATCAGGTTTTTGAGTTGAATATATGAGGAAGCAGGGTGATTCTATAATCAAATATAATTAAACATTATCTCTACAGAGGTCAGACTAGGCTAAGGCTAGAGTTGTGCTTGGTAAAATAGTTTCAATCAGCCATATTTTCTGAGAAGGGATTATCATTGTGATGGACACCAGATTTTAAAGTGAAGTCACAACCCTAGCTTTGTAAACCAGAGTTGTGGCAACTACTCACAGTGGGAGACACGATGCACTAAGCACCAAGGTTAAAATGTCAGTGTTTCAAGCTCTTATTTTGAGTCAATTCAGGGAAACCAGCCTTTGAGTTGACAAGGCTGTGTGTGCTTACACATTGCATATTGGATTCAGAAAAGCCATAGCTGAGGACTATTCTCTTCTGTGTACGACAGAAAAGAATGGGCTGGTCATCTATTACCATAAATTAATAAGATGTAGACACCAATAAAAAGGCTGGGGGGAGGAAGAGGAGAGAGAGAGAGAGAGAGAGAGAGAGAGAGAGAGAGAGAGGAGAGGGAGGGAGAGAAAGAGAGGAGAGAGAGGGAAGAGGAGAGAGAGATGAGAAATTGCTTCCATTCCAGACTTAGTGAGAACATTTGCAAAGTACAAAGCAAAGCTGCAGAGACAGACCTTTTCAAACACGCACGACTGAAATCTCATTTCACAAGACAAACCACACATCAGAAATGAGAGGTTGTAATGGCCGGGTGTCTAGTGAAGTCACTGTGGCTGAAAACACAGGCATCCTTTTCAAGGGGAAAGCATCAGGGAGAGATAAAAAGAAAGCAGAAATGAAGAAGTTAATTTATTCTAAAACCACAATTAGGAGAATATTTGGTATTTTCGGATGTCAGAGACGTGGGACCAAAAGGCATAATTAGGACAGACCCTAGTCATGAACTTGATGTTGAACCTGATTTTGAGGGATTGGCCAGACTCAGCTAGCTCTTTACGACAGGAGTGAGACGCTCTGGGAATGATCACAACCGAGTCTAGTTTAAGATCTCTTTATTGTTGTTGTTGTTGTTGTGTTTTTCTGTCCTTCGGCTATGGAAGAATTGAGTTCACAGTATTCAAAACAACCCCACCAAAGCTTTCCTAACAGGAATTTCTGCACTGGTCTCTTTAGCCTGAATAACGCGTTTGCCTTACAGTCTATTTTCTCAGCAACTTCCACAGGCCGACTCTGCATCTATAGCTCATTACCATCATTCTGATGATAATGTTACGTCTCATCAATTACTTGGGAGCAAGGTCAAATTTAGCAGTCAAATCTCCCCATTAGCAAGGCCATCAAGAGCCTATATATCAGCACCCTTCCCAAGTCTACAGGCCCCTGCAAAAGCCTCACTTGTGAGCATGCTCTCTGTCTCCCCCACACCTTGCTGTTTTTCCCTCCCTCTCTCCATCTTCATTCCATATCCCCAGTCTGTTTCAGTGTTATCCTGCCTGACTTTAAACAGACAGAGAAAGGACAAGAGAAAGAACCCACATTCCTGAAAGAAGAGATTTCCTTAACTTGGTAAGTAGGCATTAGAAACTATAGTTAGGAGGCCCTCATAGAATACTAATCCAAGGGAAGATCTTTTTGATTGAGACCGTGCTTGCATAAGCCTTGCCAGTGAGATTTATTTTCATTAAAGAAGAAGAAAAAAAATCTCCCAGCCAAGCAAAAGCAAAACAGAAACAAACAAAATAAGGAGACAGAACAACTCACATGAAAAGGATCATCTTTATTTCCAGAACTTGGCTCTGTTACAGGGCTGCCAGCCAATCCAAATTTCTGAAAAATAATTTCCATTTAATAGGAACCCCACCTAGAAAGTCCACTATGGTGTACGAATGTTTGACAACAGGCTTATATTTCCTTACAAAAGTTCAATTCAATTCCATAAATCATTTACTGAATCCACTTCCTAGAATCAGTAAGCAAAACTTCAGCTTCATAAACACAGCTGCACTTGGCAAACAAATTTAACAAGATAAAAAAAGATCTATTTATCTGCTCTCCAGAATATATTTATAAATTAACCTTGCTTTTGAATAGTTAGGATTAAATTGACCCAATAACCACTGCCTTAAATTTGGGCTAAAAAGACCAAACTTATAAGAGATATAACACTGATATGGGTTGCCCTGAATTTCTTTACAGATTTTATTCATAAGACCAGAAGCTGATAAGTGTATATGTATTTAAGGTTATATATTTTCCTAGGTAATTCTCTAAATTACCTTCTTTGTTTGTTTTTAAAATTGCGATTTTTTTTTAAAAAAAGACCAAATTGTTTGGTAGAGATAATATAATGGATTTCTTTCAGAAAGAAATTGCCTGGTAAATTTTACTTGCCTCTTATCTCTGAGTCTTCCATGCCATTGTGTTTTTAATATACCTATTTTCTATAGTAGGATTGTCTGAGCATCTCTGAATTTTGATTATTAAGTTTAGCCCATTTATATTTGTTGTGATTTCATATGTTTACTTTTCTTTTTATCATCTCATTTTCTGCTTTTAACACTTTGTATTTCCACTTCAGTTGTTTTCTAGCCCATACCATTGTTAAACGTTCATTTGAAGAATTGAATATTTCATATTATATGTGTATTAGATCTTCACTTTCTACCTGTCATGTTTCTTAACTGCTTTCCCATTTTTGACATTTTTATGTTAGTACCACTTACAGTAACCCACTTATAAAATTTGTGTTTTCTCTTCTGGCAACTTGAAAAGAAGTTTAATTAGATGATCCAGTGCTCAGAGTGTGAAGGCTGCTGCTCGAGGGTGTAATAACCATTTTGGTTTAAATTATGGCTGCACCATGCTTTACAGGACTGTATCTCAAGAGGCTAGCAACCAGGGAAAGGATATGCCTTGCTTGCAGAGGTAATTTATACTTCAGGAGAAGATCAAGCTAAAGCTGCTGCTGCTTCATAATGAAGAAAAAGAATGTCTCACACTCAAATGAACCACTGACATACCTCTTAAGACTCCGTTGCCAATTTTTAACGGATAAGTACAGTCAACACGGTCTTAGAAGGACATAATGATAGAAAACTCAGATCCTCAGATTTTTCGTCAGTTAATCTTCAAAGACGTACTCGGTCATCAGGAAGAGATCTAGCATGGATAACAGTGGCGGGGAGTGGTGAACTTTATTTGTGCTTGTGAAACCACTTGCAGCATGGAGGATTGTCAATGTTCTCCAGTACATTTACTTACCTGAGATTGTTAAGGGTTAAGAACAGTCAGGAATCTGGTGATGTTCTTCCTAGCCAGAACAAAACACAATGTGCAAAAGGAAATGAATCCGAGTAGTTCAAGGGGGCAAGCGGTAGTGAGTGCTGTTCTGTGTTGCTCAGTGTCCCCACCTCCCATCTATTTTGAGAAGGACAAAGATGCTCCTTTCCCTCCATGCAATGGTTGCTGGTGGCTTACTTTTAGATCTCTCTCAAAATCATCTTTGGCCAAAGAGAACCAACTTCCCCAGATTTATGACTTCTTCCCAAAGCAATTTGTACTAATGCCTAAGTTGATATTAGGTAAGAAAGGCCTAGCTTAATTCTTTCAATTTGTGATAATTCTTAAGAGCTGTCTCCAGCCACTGAGGTCCCTGCAGGATTAGCTGAGTCTTCTGTTGCAATTGTATTACTGTATCATCGCCTGATCAAGTCTACTTTTTTAATGTTCTTATTGGTGTTCCATAAAGCATCCTCCGGAAATTTCCTGCCTGTAAATCCCCATCTCAGACTCTGTTTCCAGGCGATTCTGCTCAGGGAACCATTCTTTTCAGATGATGCTTCTGCTATTGTAGATCATTACATTCTTATCTTGCTTGTGTCTATGTCCTGTGCTATAGGGCCATCCCTCAGTGAGAGTCCCCACCCATGAAAATCCTGTGTGGCCCAGGATGCAGACATATCTTTCAATTATTTTCTGGTCAGTCTTCTGGGTACTACAGTGACATCACTGTCCCAGGATTAATTTCTATGTAAATTTCTTGTCTTGACAGTTTCAACACCACTATAAAAATATGCATTTTAACTTCAACAAGAAAACGAAACAGAAGTCTGTAATTTTCATTCCTCTTGGAATATATATATTCTCCCCCTTTTTGTAGCCTAGAACACTGAATTTCACATGTTTCTCTGTTAAGGTGGGTGGATCTTTCCCCCCAATGCCTCTAATTACTCAGGCTATATCCCTTTGAGCATTACAGCTTTATGAAGGGGTATTAGTTTCTGATTCAGTGTCTCATAGGACCCACGGCCTCATATCTGGCCTGATTGTATATTAAAACCCAAACTACTAGCTATTACTGAATTTGATAAGCACCCATGGGGAAGCTTTGGGATCAGAGCCTATGCTTATAGCACTTAATTTTGGTCTCCTTGAGATTTCCATTTATTTCTAGCAGGTTGATATGCATTAATATCATTTTTGACAGATTGCTAGGATCTAAAATTACCACAACGTAGCTGAGAGTTTCCTGTAGTTAGATTTTACTAAGAAATGAAAATCATAAGGGCAATGACCTTGGAATAGGAGGTGAGGAGATGATAGAGCAGAGAAGGAAATCTTAAAAAGAGTTGAGACTTTTTTATCCTTTCATTTCCAGATTGGCTAGGTATTCATATGATGCAAACTAGTCTGCAGTTCAAGTGGGTGCTGGGGATCCCCCAACACAGGACTGTGAGTTCTTTGAGAGAAGGACCCATGTCTTGTTTTTTATTTTAATGTTTTGAATTGCCAGAATCACATTAGATGCTCAGTAGATACTTGTTGACTAAATGAGTCTGTAATAAAGCAATGCTGTGTCAAATGTCCCTAAATTTAAAAAATGAGAAGCAATAATATGATCTACTATATAAAAACTAGTCTATGGAGGATGATAAAAAGTGATAGAAAGTGAAATGTGAGCTGACTTTGCAGATTCATTTATTCTTACTTTTTTTCCTACAGATACTTATTATCTGTTATTTAATCTGACACTGTGCCTGTCATGAAAAAATGTGACAATGTGATACAGTCTATGTCCATGTTCAGATGTTGAGAAATTTAAACAAATGAGATAGTAACTGGTAAATAAAAATTACAATACAGTATTAGGGAAAGGATAAGCAATCATTCTGCTATCCCAGGACAATTTCTGTTTGTTTTTACTGTCCTAATGTAATTATCAATAGCACCCCAGTCACTGTCAGAGGGATACCAGTGGGGATGGTCATCCTGGCTCTGACTGAGAGGTCCATGATATTAGTAAAGGGTATGGCAGGGGAAACTACCCGCTTGGTGGGTTCAGGGGAGGCTTCCTCGGGAAACGCAAAATTAAACTGAGGCATGGAATGCGAGGAAACATAAAGGTCATGTGATTGTGTTGATGTGCTGGTGGATCCTGCTGGACGTACAAAGCAAGGCACCTTCAAACAATCCATAGGCCTGTCTTAGAGAATCAAGGGCAAGAAGTTGTGTGAAGTGATAGAAGGGCATAGGTTGTGCAAGCCTGGGGACTTTGTGCATTTTAATATTATCTTTTCTTCATCCTTCAGTCTAAGGTAGAGATGAGGGGCATTGAGAATCTGGCATTTGGAGAGATTTTCTTGGACTGGAGTGTACAAGACAGATTTAAGAGAGTCCAGGAAACTAATTAGAAGGCTGGTGTTCTGGTGTAGTTAAGAGATGATAGAACTTGAAATTGAATGGGGAAAAAAATGAAATGAAAATGACTTTGGAATGAATCTAGAAGAGAATAGATGAAAAGATGGATTGCTTAAGGGAAAAGAAGAACAGGGAAACATGTAAACTGTGGCTTGCACACCTGGGAGGAGAGTGGTCCAATCCCTGCCCTGGGAATACAGTTAGTATTAAGTCACAGAACATCTATGCATCCATCCATGCATTTGTCTCTTTGGGGATCCACCATTCACTTATACCTGGTGCATAGCAAGTACTGCGGGTAACAACAGAGACATTTACTGTGACGAAGATGAGGAAAATATGCACACAGATGGGCATGTTGATCACTTATACTCTCTGCAACAAGTCATAGGAAACAAGAGTAAAAATGGATTAAACGATGAGAGTTCTTTAAGTCCTGAAATGGAGCACTCCAGCTGGGCTGGTTCATGACCTCATGTGATGGTTTGAAAGAAAATGGCCCCCAAAGGGAGTGGCACTATTAGGAAGTGTGACCTTGTTGGAGTAGGCGTGGTCTTGTTGGAGGAAGTGTGTCACTGTGGAGGCAGGTTTTGAGGTCTCATATATGCTCAAGTCACACCCAGTGTCTCAGACCACTTCCTGTTGCCTGTGAGTCAAGACGTAAGAACTCTCAGCTCTTTCTCTTGCATCATGTGTGCCTGCATGCTGCCTTGGTTCCCGCCATGATGATAATGGACTAAACCTCTGAACTTTAAATTAGCCACCACAGATAAATGTTTTCATTTATAAGAGTTGCTGTCATGGTGTCTCTTCACAGCAATAGAAACCTTAACTAAGACACTCCATGACACCAGTGCTGTATACTCCCTGGGTCTTTTGTCTTCTTTGTCTTTTGTCTTTTCCTTTTCAAGTACCTTCTATGTTTGCAAGACTTAACAACTCCAAACACACATGGATATGATAGGTCACCCTTTCCCACATGTATTCCTTTTTCAAATCTAGGGAACCTATCTTAAAATCCTCCCAATGGATTCCTCTGCCATTCTTAGCACACAGTATAATATCATAGGTCTATTACTGAGAAAGGAATGAGCAGAACAGTGCAATTGCCATGATTTGTTCAGAGAAGCACATGGTCGGGAGAGAGAGGTTGAGTTGCCAAACAAAACTATGGTTTTATTTGTAAGGAAAAGGTGTGAAATTAATAATGAATAAGTATCCAGGGTGCCAGGCCTCTCTGTGGGCAAGGAAATCCTCAGTCTAGGGAGTGAACAGCACAGTTCAGGAGGCTGGAGTAAAAGTCACTGTGGTAGTTGGGAAGGGAAGAGATGCTTTGAAGGCTGGGTAAAAGGAGTATATGTCACTTTGAAAGCTGACCTGGAGTCTAAGATAATAGAACTTAAAAGAATAAAGATAAATCTGTATTTACCCACTGACTCTTTTGATTTCAGGTGTCCTTGCAGGCCCTATGAGTTCTTCCGAAGTCATATAAATACTGTCTCTTACTGTTTCTAAGTTGCCAGAGGAATGGCTGAACAGTGTTTTGCATAAAATACTAGAAATATTTGTGACCTAGCTCTGGCTGAGTTCGAGCCTGACCTGTTTCTGTCATTGCTGCTGGAATAGTTCTCCAGCTCTTGCCTGATTTTGAGATGTCAGGATAATAATATATCCATCTTGTTGTCAGAGTCATAGCTAGTTTGCCCGACTCTAGGGGAATCTCAATGACTCTCACTCCACACCGGGTGCAACTCAGATTCCAAAGGCATTTGATTCCAGTCACCTGCCACCTGCCACACCCCGTAGCCAAAGATTGCAACCGCCAGAGTCTCACATTGTCTGCTGTTGTGGATCCCCTTCTCAAAAGCCACCTCCCCTCTAGTTTCCTCTAAGCGCTCACTGAAATGACTGGCCGTGGTTACCAAGTCAGTTCCCCAGGTCTCTAGGCTCACAGCTTTTCCATATTTTCTTGTGCTTCCTATCCTCACGTCTGCAGCTGGGCATTCACAAATCATTCTTGCTCTTCAATAGCATGTCGGTTTCCCAGTGTGGACTGTAACCTCTCGGATTTGTAAAAGGCCAATTGTGAAGGTCCTCACGTTAAAGGCAGATCCCCAGCTTTGCTTTACAAGGGCAACCAGAAACGATCCTGTGTGTTTCATAATTCATTCCCTTTGGCTTTTCCACCTTACAATGGATCCTTTTCAAGGTCTTAACTACAAGCATTAAATTACCCCCTGATGTATATATCCCTTTTCTCTTTTTCCAAGGAATGCTTGGAAAGGAATCCAATTGTGGGCAGATGTTCTCAAAAGCGTTTTGTGTCAAATAACAAAACACAGTTGTAGTTTAAGTAAAAATACTAATAGTGATTTCCATGAAAAGCTGCAGTAGTAATTACTGGCTTTGAGAGCATCTCATAATGACTTTGTGCAGTTGCACTTAAGCTGTTCTTCTTTCCTTATTCTCCAGGCAGGGCTCCTAATTGCCCTACACCAAGAAAATGCACCCAGAGAAAACAGCGACACACAGGGCAGGTGAGACCCCTGGTGACCACAGGCGTCCAGATGGAGCATGGAAGATACAGCACAGTCACCCTGGGTTATTCAGATTTCTTCCTATATTCCTTTTCACCCTCAAAACTATATATATATATGTATACATATGTATGTATTTGCTAGTCAGTCAATCAAAATATGCTTACCAAATACCTATCACTAATTGAAGATCATTATCTAAAAGATTGACACTTTGTACATATTTGTTATTAGGTACCATGAGACTATCCTAGAACCAAGGAACCCAGACTGGACTCCTCTCCTGTTTTTTAACATCTCTGAGGAGAAGCTCCTGGCCACCATGATATTCTGGCCAAGCACCTGGGTGCACGTAGCCACAGACTGAAACCACAGAGACTGTGAGCTAAAATGTCCATCCATGCCTTAAATTGTGTGTATTGGGCACTTTGTCTCAGCAGTGACGAATCTGACCACCACAACATCGTTTCTGTGAGATCTTAGATCTTTTCAACAGCTAAAACTCCTGTTACAACTGCTACTATTCTTATGGCCACAAAGCTGTCCTTTAATACCCTGTTTTGAATATATATATATATATATATATATATATATATATATATATATATATACAGATGGAATTTAGATGGAATTTACCTGAGTAGAGGCTATCATTCCCCATCATGTAAATAGTTACTTGATAAATACTTTTAAATGAATGGATGGATGAATGAGCAACACAAGTCAAGAATTCTCACCTGTGGCACTTGATTTTAGTGAAATAAGGTAGCCTGTGTCCTCCTTCATAAGATGAAAATAATAACACCCATCTCGGTTTTCATAGAGATGCGTTTGAAAGAGATGTCACTTATGGAAGAGTTTTCCGGTACTCGAGGGCAAGCTGGGATTTGTTGACAGGCTCATGGGGCATGGCAAAGATGCCCAGAGATGTTACAGGATAGAGGTCAGCTAACACTATGTCTTCTTCCTGGAGAAGTAGTCAGCACCTCCCTACATGTGCCCATTTCAACATGGATGAAGAGAAAGACCTGGACCAGATGTCACGTGCTTGGGATGGCAAAGCTTAACTGTGAGGCTCTGTTCCTCTCAGAATTCTCTGCTCTCCTGTTCTTTCAATTACTTTGGTTTGGTTTTTTGTTGTTGTCTCTAAAGGTTATCGTGTAGGTGTACTTTTTCACACTGTGGGGTTTTTTAAATGTATTTTTCTTTTCATTAACACGTAGCCAGATGTGCACATGACTGGGACACATGACTGGCATCCCGGCACTCTGGAGGCGGAGGCGGGTTATCATAGCACATTTAGAACCAGCCTCATTTATATGGAGTATTCCAGGCCAGCCAGGGTTACATAGTAAGACCCAGTCTCAAAAGTAAAACAAAACAAGTGAAAATTACCATAAAGTAAAATTTTCTCTTTCTTCTTCTTGTCACAATCCTTTCTCCACACATACTAATGACAACCACTAATATGATCCCCACCAGTAAAGTTTTGGCTTTGAAGACATGACATGCATAGACACTCACAGTATGTAACAGAGATTAGCTGTTTTCACTTAACATGCCTTTGAGGTTCATCTGAGGCCCATCATATTTTTTATAATAGTAATATTCTTTTGTAAGGATGTATTCTGTTTATTTATCTGCTAGCTTGTAGTGTGAGGGCCTGGTTGGTTTCTGTCCTCCCAACAGGTCCCACAGTCATTAGGTCCCAAAGAATCACACAGAGAGGTCTATATTAATGATAAACTGATTGGCCCATTAGCTTAGGCTTCGTATTAACTCTTGTAAGTTATATTAACCCATTATCCTTATCTATGTTAGCCACATGGCTCAGTACCTTTTTCAGCGGGGCAGGTCACATCCTGCTTCTTCGGTGGTCAGGATAGGAATGCCAAAAGAGCTTCCTTCTTCCCAGAATTCTCCTGTTCTAATAGCCCCGCCTCTACTTCCTGTCTGGTTGACCCGCCTATACTTCCTGCCTGGCCAATCAGCATTTATTTAAAACATGATTGACAGAATACAGACAATTCTCCCACACCACTAGCTGACATTTGAAGTAAAACTGCTAACATATACACTGCATGTGTGTTTGAATTTTTGAAAAGTGGCCAAGCTGTTTTCCAGAGTGAGAGTGGCTATAATGTTTCATGCAACACACATGCTCTCTCTCTCTCTCTCTCTCTCTCTCTCTCTCTCTCTCTCTCTCTCTCTCACACACACACACACACACACACAGACACACACACACACACCACATGTACATGTACACACACCACACACACCCTGCTCATAATGTCAGAGATATGTTCTTCCTCCTCACACACTGATTATGTTTTATCAGCTCTCACTGACATGTTACGTGTGCTGTCTCTGTTTTAACATACATTGCCTCCAAAGGTGAAGTGCTTATTGACGGTTCACTGGCTTCTAAGTTGTTTTTCAATTATTAGTTTGTGGTAGATCTTCAGGAATTACTTAAGCATTCTGTATAAACAACCTGTCAGACCTGCGATCTGAAAATGTTTCCACATCATGGGCATTCACCTTTTCACTTTCTCAATATAATTTTGTTTAGTTTTGATGAAGCTGTTTATTCATTTTAGCTTAATTGATTATGCCTGTGATGAGATGCCTAGGCAGTATTTGTTTAACCACGATTCATGGGCTTTCTCCAGTGTGTTCTTACAATGTCTTAATATTTTGATACTTTCAAGTTTAGACCTCTTGTCATTTTTGCATTGATTTTCAAGTTAAATGTGAGGTTTATAACTAAGGGTCTTTTTATTTTTACATTTTGAATTTCACAATGATGTTGAAACTATTATAGTGACTAAATTCAAAAAGTAAAAATAAACATCATTCATGAAATAATTATCCATGCTCATCAAATTATTTGTATATTTGCCAATAATTATATTTAAAGGTCATTGTATTTATGTGGTTCTCTATCTCTGGACACTGAGTTATGTGTCTAATCCTTTCCAACTGCAGATATGACGACTCTAGCTTTGCAGTAGTTTTACAATCAGTCAGTATACCTCTGTTTCAAAAATTTTTTTTTGGCTTTTCTGTCTCCATTGTCTTTCCACATAAATGTTAGAATCAGCTTTCTTTATGGAACTCCTGCTGGGATTCTGGTTGAAACTCTGTATTATTTGTAGATCCATTTGGGGACACCTGACATATTTACTATTGTGTGTCTTTCAATCCATGAGTATAGTATAGAATTCTAGCCATTTTGGTCGGCTTTCATTAATCAGAAATTTGCAGTTTTTACCATATAGATGCTGAAAATGTTTGTTAACTTTTTACCCAAGTATTTTATTTTTAGGGAGGCATTATAAATTGTATTTCTTTTGAAATTTTGAGTTCTAGTTCCACATTGCGGCAACCAGAATATAATTTTTGCATGCTGTGTAATCTGATTTGCTTTTGTTATAGATTTTTATGTAAAAGATTAGGAAAGATAGTAGTCAGTGGCTTTCTTATACTGTCCATATGATTTGTATCAGTGTCATGCTAGCCCTTATTTTAATAAGCTGGCAAGTATACTAATCTTCTAGTTCCTGAAATGCATTGTTGTGTGTGTGTGTGTGTGTGTGTGTGTGTGTGTTTCTTCTTATTCTTGTTAACTAGTGGAGCCATTTAGGCCTGGAGATTGGGTGGATTTTTAACAATAAATCTAATTTCTGCAGTGGCTGTGAGACAGTTGAGGTGTACTTTGGGATTGCTAGGGACATGGTCCGTTCCATTCAGTTGGTATAAGAGTTTCCTTGTCCTTCTGTTCTTGTTGGAGGGTTTGTCAGCCCTCTTGCTCCTGATAGCATTCCTTCATACATCTGGGCCTTTTATTTTGACACCATGCTAAAGATTAATGAATTTTATTGATCTTTCAAAGATCCAGCTTTTAGTTCCATTGATTTTTCTTATTTTCAGTATTATTGATTTCAGCTTTCATCTTTATTATAATATTTCTTCTGAATGCTTGGTTTCATTGTTCTCTTGTTTTCTAATTGCTTCAATTGTCAGATTAAGTATTGATTTGCATCCTTTCTTCTTTTCAGATTCTACCACTTAACTATTATCAATGTGTTCCTAAATCCTGTTTTGTTTCATCCTCAAATTTTGCCATTCTGTATTTTTGTTCACATCTAGCTTAAAATATTTAAAAATTTGAGAAGTCATATGAAAGAAAGCTCAACATAGCAGAAACTTCCTAAAATACATACATGTATAAAGCAATATAAACGAAATCTCCAACCAACAGGAGTGACAGAGTCCCAACTGGGTATGTCTTGTCACCAGATGAAGCCTTCCAGAAATGGGTTACATATAACTGAATTGGCCAAAGAAGGCCCATGGGCCCAAACAACCCAGTCTATTGCCAAAGATATTGATTGCTTTCCACAGATTGATGGCAAGGCCCTATTGCTGAAGACAACACCTACACAAGTCATGAAAAATGGAGTCGTCAAGTTGATGCCTACCTAGAGTCTTCTCCCCCATGGATGGATTAGTGTTCATGGTACTGAAAGAACTCTGATCACTACCAGAGAAGAAAGAGAAGCACCAAACCAGCTATAAATCATTTAATCTACAATGCTTACCTGCCTGCAAGACATGCTATTTGTGCAATTGTGACACAAAGCTTGTGAGAGTAACCAGCCAATATCTAATTGGATCTGAGGCCCATTCTATAAGATGGAACCTGTTCCTGCTCTATTGGGGTGGACAAGGACTTGAGACCAGATAGACCAGGGACCTAGAGGAAAACCAAATACTACTGTTCTGCTAAAAGAACATAGCAGTAAAAAATGACTCATGGCAACATTCTGCTAGACTCATAGATCAGTGTCTTGCTCAGCCATCATCAGAGAAGCTTCCTCCTGCAATACATGGGAACAAATACAGAGACCAACAGCTAGACAATATAGGGAAACTAAGGGACCTTGGGACACTCAGTCCTATATAGGATATCTCCATTAACCCGTCCCTTCCGGGCTCAGAGGAACCTGTGGAAAAGGAACACAAAGATTTTAAGAGCCAGAGGGGATGGAGGACATTAAGAAAACAAGGCTTTCTAAACATAGCAGACCAGTGCGCATAGGAACTCACAGAGACTAGCAGCATACATAGGGCTTGCATGGGTCTATGCCATATGGGGCCCCATCGCTGAGGGGAGAAGTGGACACAAGCCTCCATTCTTAACCCGGAAGCTATCACCAACTGATAACCACTCACAAATGAAAAATAGAGTCTCACTAGAAATACAAACCACACTTAAGGGCAGGTCCCATGCCCAGTCGTAGATGGCCAAAAACAAAAACAACAAAACAAAACAAAAACAAATTCAGCAGCATTTTTGGAGGCTCTTTTTCTTATAACGTTTTGTTGGGTCATTTTTTTCCTACCTTACAGGTCTTTTGCATATTTATGATGCCTTCTGGTTTTGGATTTTAATGGGATTCCTGTGTGTCTAAACATCTGTATCTGCAGCTATGTGTGTTTCTTACACTTTCTCTTTGGCTATTTTTCTTCTGTTCACTTGTTTGTTTAGTTCTATTCTGATTTGTTTTGTTTCATCTTACTTTATTATTACTCTTTAGAAGCCTGTTAGTTTTCTGAGGACAGAGCAGAAAGGGTGTGGATGTGGTTGGGGGCTTGGGAATCTCAGGAGAGTTGGGGGAGGGGAGACTTTAATCAGAATGTTATGAAAAAAAATCTATTTTTTTTCTTTTGGTTTTTCGAGACAGAGTTTCTCTGTAGCTTTGGAGCTTGTCCTGGAACTAGCTCTTATAGACCAGGCTGGCCTCGA
The DNA here is from genome assembly GCA_004026605.1 of Ondatra zibethicus. Taxonomy (NCBI): domain Eukaryota; kingdom Metazoa; phylum Chordata; class Mammalia; order Rodentia; family Cricetidae; genus Ondatra; species Ondatra zibethicus. The sequence goes on from PVIU01000400.1 coordinate 193,629, forward strand.
ACTCACAGAGATCCGCCTGCCTCTGCCTCCCGAGTGCTGGGATTAAAGGCGTGTGCCACCATCACCAGGCAAAAAAATCTATTTTCAATAAAAGAAAAACAGAAAACAATTATCTCGGGAGTGCCTCTTTGAACCATGAACTATTTTGAAATCATGACTTAATTTCTGAGTATAAAAAATTTCCTTTTCTTGTATGGTTGTTGATTTTTATTTTAACTCAATGATCATCAATGGGTATAGTTTTAATTACTTGAATTTTTAAAAATGTGTTAATGTGTGTATTATGACAAAGATATGACCTACCTTGGTGAACATTTCCTGTGTTCACAGAAAGGTATGAATTTATTGTGTTTAGTGGGATGGTCTATTGAAGGGACTCAGTTGGCAGTGCTTGTCCATTCTTTAGCGTAGGCCATTAAATGCAACTTCTATTGATACTGAAAAAAGAAAAGTTCAAGTCTTCAGATATAATTTAGAATCCATCTAGTTTTCCTTTATGTTCTGTCACTTTTGCTTAATGTATTTTGACTCTGTAATTAGATATGCACATTTATTAAAATGCTATTCCTTCTTAGTGAATTGGTCCTATTATAATTATACAATATTCCTATTACCCATGCTAATTTTCTTTGGTATGCAGTCTATTTTGTCCCACATCAATACAGCCCTTCAAACTTTCTTTGAATTAGCTTTTTTCATGGTATTTTTTCTGCCCTTTTACTTTGACTATATCTACCTTTGTCATTAATGTCTTTCACAATACATAAACATCATAATTTGCATTTTAACAAAACTTTAAAGTAAATTATGAATAGAATATAGTTGGACTACTTTCTTATTGTAACAATATCTGCCTTTTATTTGTCTATGTTGCTCTGGCTGTCCTGGAACTCACAGAGACCAGGCTGACCTCGAACTCACAGAGATTCACCTGTCTCTGCCTCCTGAGCTCTGGAATTAAAGACATGTACCACCACCACCACCCAGTTGATCATTATGTTTAATGTTATGTTTTATATGCTTTACTTATGTCCATTTTTATCATTTATTCTTCGTTTCGTTTCCTGAATCCTACTTCAATTTGTGTTATTTGACTATGGCTTAGTGTTCTAGCTTAAATCAGCTATTGTACTTCTTGCTGTGTCTTTTTGTGGGATTCCTTTTAGTTGCTATATGTATATTTCAGTGAATAGTATACACATTTAGCCTACTTAAAATCAGAATTTTACCACTTCAAAAGACAAACAGAAAAAACCTGTATCTCTGAGTGTGGTGCCCCACACCTTTAAACCCAGCGCTTGGAAAGCAGAGGCAGGCAGATCCTGAGCTCAGTGCCAGCTTGATCTACAACGTTAGTTTCAGGGCAGTCAAGGATACACAGAGAAACCCTGTCTTAAAAAAAAAGACAAAACATAACAGAATGTTTACCACTCTATAAAGGTCATTAAGCCCTCACAGTGTTATAGTTGTGTATTTTATTACCATGTGGTGAGACCTTCTGAAATGTATTATATTAATTCAGGTATTTGCAATCTATTGTTCTTTATTTATAATATAATAATGTCTTTTCTCTCTGTTTCTCTCTCTACATATGTGTTCTGCTTGCACCTATGTATAAGCACATGAGTGTGGAGGTCAGATATTACACATATTCTTCAATCACCCCCTCCGTTGTTTATTAAACAGGCTCTCTCATTGAGCCTACACCTCATTGATGTGTTGGGACTGACTGGCCAGAGAACCCCAGGGGTACTCCTGTCTCTGTGCACCACTCCCACCCCAAGTATTAGAATTAGGTGATATGAACTCACGTCCTCACGTTTGTGTGGCATGCGCCTGTTCTGAACAATGTCTCCAGTCACTAATGTCATACATTTTCTTATATTATTTCTCTTTTCTCTAAAAAAACAAAAAAACAAAAAAAAAACCCAAACAAACAAAAAAACAACAACAACACTTTTTAAGCAACTCCTTTGGAGCAGGCCACTTAACAGCACACTTTTAGTTCCCCTACTGTGAGGATGCCTTCATTTCACCTCCATTCCACAAGCACATTTCTTCTGGGTGGGAATTCTTCTACAAGATGTATTTCTTTCTCTGCTTCAAACATTTGCACCACTTCCGCTTGGCCTCCCTGACTTAGTAACAAGGCCGGCTACCAGGGGCTGTTTCCTTTGCCGTTTGGTTGCAGTCGTTTGATTATATTATTTCTGGGCATGCCTTTAAAAGTGATTCTATTTGGGATTGCTTAGTTCTGTGAGCGTAGACTGTGCTCTTCACTAAACTGATGTGTTTTGAGGCATTATTTCTTCAAATATTATTTCTTTACTTCAATCTCTATTCTCTCCCCTGAGACTCTGACGACAGGGATATTATGCCTCTTGATGTATCCAGTTCTGGGGGTTATGCGTTTTTATTCAATACTTCCCCCCTTTACTGTTATTAAGATAATTTCTACTCTTCTCTCCTCTACTTCATTTTCTCTTCCTCCTTCATTTCTAACCAGCTCTTGAGCCTGTCTAGTGGGTTTTTAATCTTTAGGTGTTTCTTCAACTAAAATGTCCGTGTGGTTTATCTTATTTCTTTGCTAAGAATATTATGGCATTAATTTTCTACCCTTCCCCGAGGGAGCAATTTTATGATAGTTCTTCCCATTCCTGGTCTTGTCATTCACATCGATTGACTGACATGGTGCAAGCTGAGTGAGACTTTTGCGGGCTTTTGTATGCTGATGAATTTGGATCATGTTCTGGATATTTTAAGTTTACCGGGCTGAACTCTGAGTCTTTTCTAAATCCAATGGAGAGTACTGATGATTTTGTGTTAAGAGTATTTTCATGGTTGGTGAAGCCCTTGCATTGAAATTTAGATTTGCCCCATATATGTGCTCCTCATTGGCTAATTGGAGACCTGGGTGGTGGTTTATCTCACGATTCACTCTCTGAGTACCTTATGCTCTTTAGGGTGATGGTCACATGCTGTAGTTTCAAAGTAAGCCCCAGAATTTGTAAAAGGTTTACAATCACTCAGATACTTCCTACTGACCAGGTTCCTGTTTTAACTCCGTGTGGTGCTCTATATAACCCACTCTTGTGAGCACTTCCCGTAGCTGTGCCCAGGACCAGATATGAAAATGAAAACAGCAGTAGTTTCCCACAGATCCATTGAGCGGAGGGAGATGACCCTCCTGTAGGTTTTAATCCCATGAGCCTCTGAGTTGATGCCACCATGACACCTTGCTTGACAGAAGGGTATGTGGGAATGGAAAGAACCAAAAACCTAGAGAAAATATCAAGAGAGCTTGTTCTTGCTGTTCAAGCTAGGACAAGATGGCTGGTCCATGCACACCTTTGCCAGGTGCTGGGCTACGTGGACTTCAGTCTGAAGAATAAAATCAGGAAAAATAATGGTGCTTCAAATTCTAGTCTCTTCCAGTGTACTGAGAATACTTTTCAAAGCCCCTGATGCAGTCTGCGGGTTTTCTAGCTGAGAGGGACAGCGTGTGATTATTCGATCTTATTTAGACCCAGAACTACGATGTACAACTCTTAGCTTTCTGTTTCCTCAGAGCCTTGCATGCTATACTCTACAAGGGTTAAACACAGCACTGGTCATCCCCGTACCACCTCCATGCCTGATGCAGTACCTTGAATGTGATTCTGGGTCTAGAATTATCAAGACATATGGGTGGGACTTGCATCATCTTCATCATGTTTGAGGTCTCAACAGGAATGGCTCACACGGCTGGACACACCTAGGATGACTTGCCCTATTTCTTGATCCTAACTTCCTGCTACTGCTTAGATTTTTCTATCCTGCTTCACTGACTGTACTCTGGGCTGAACTGCCAAGAATGGTTTCTTTGTTCATAAGTCTGATATCTGGAGCAATGAGGGGCTAGCTGACAGATCATTTGCCGTGGATAGTTTTGTACTGCCCAACATGGCAATTTCAGAGTAGTCAGGTTTCTTAGATGGGAACTGGATTCCCCAAAGAATCTTACTCTCTCATATTTTAGTGTTATTCGACTTTGTGATACATATGTATTTAGCAGGCTGCCTTAAACTCGCTTCAGAGCAAGGAGGAATAAAAACATGTAAATCAAGTGGAATGTAAATGAACTACCAAGGGATGACAAAGAGGCGCACAGCAGAGGCTGGTGAGAGAGAGCACAGTTGGTGAGTGCTTACTGGAAAGCCTGGGGGTCCTGAGCCCAACCAAACGGGGTGTGGTGGTCCATGACTGTAATCTCAGTACTGGGGCAATGGAGACAGGCAGATCAATGGGGCATGCTAAAAAGAGCCCACCCACGTCAGTGAGAGTCTGTGGATCTGAAACTAAGGTGGATGGTACCTGAGAAGGACGAACAATTGCAGCTGTCTTGTAATCTCTCACACATGACACCCAAATGCATAGGCAACACACACACACACAAACACACACACACACACACACACACACACACACACACACACACACACCCAGTGGTTTCCCTAAAGGAATTTTAGGTAAGTCTTTAATAGCACTCATGGGTTCCTAAAGCGTTGTTGTGTAGACGTGAAGTATTGTGTTTATTTCTAGGAAGCCCTCATCAGACCTCCTAAAAAAATGGATCCGCATTTAGTCTTTTGCTTAACTTTTAAAGAAGGTGAGATTTAGACCAACTAAAAGGAGTAAGAAGAATTAAGAAAAGACAAAAAATAAAGATGTGGTCTGCTAAAAGATAGATGTGTTAGAAAATCAAGGTGTGTTTTGGGCACTGACAATTTGCCAACTGGACTGGAAAGCCTGTGCAGTGGAATTCTGGGTATTGGACTCCCCCACTCCCCATTTAAGAGGTCATTCACCCATTACCTTGTAACTGCACCTTGGTTTCCTTTTGAATAAGCACCCTTTACCAACTGCAAGCTGAGAGCAGAGGCCTCTCAGCAACTGGTTAACGGTAGGATGAGATGGTCTACTGATGGGGACATGAGTTCCGTAAGCCAAAGAATTTTGATGCATCTTTCTGGTGAGTAAGAAGGCGAGGAATGGAGAGACCAAGTATGCTGCTTCTACTTTGCTACTATACCAAAACGGAGGCTTTACTGCTATGAACAGGTGGAGGGGACAGTGTAGAGACAGAGAGCACTTGAGTCTAGCCATACATGAATACTCAGAGACTGGGGGTTTGAACCAGGTATTTGAGAAGGGTGAGGGGGGAAACAGTGCATAATTAGAAAAAGCAGAAAGTGCTTGCAAGTGTGTGCTGCCTTTGGTAATTTAATGCTAACCTGCCTTTCCACCTTTGTCTCCCATGTTTCTCTTTCCTCATTCTTTGCTCTACCAACTGTATCTCCCACATTCCATTTTGTATGGGTTTATTTTTTATTAAATTTGAGCATGTTTGTTTTTGTCCGTTTGGGTAAGTGTATGTATGTGCAGACACCCAAGGACACAGAAGTGTCAGGTCCCCACGGAGCTGGAGTCTCAGGCAGTCGTGAGCCAACTGACACCGTGAATCAAGCTTTGGCTGTCTGGAAGAGCAGTGCATACTCTTAACCACTGAGCCATCTCTTTAGCCCCCATGTTCCATTTTTAAATGCTTAGGTTGGAAGGAGGCTGCTAGTTAGTTCCCGACCTCTTAGCCCCAAAAAATCACACAGAAACTGTATTCATTAAATCACTGTTTGGCCTATTAGCTCTAGCGTCTTATCGGCTAGCTCTTACATATTAATTTAACCCATTTCTATTAATCTATGTATCACCACATGGCAGTGGCTTATAGGGTAAAGTTCTGTCCAGCTCCAGTGGGGCTCCATGGCTTCTCCCTGACTATGCCCGTCTTTCTCCCAGCATTCAGTCCAGTTTTCCCCTCCTTGCTCTTCTCTGCCCCGCCCTGCTCTGCTATAGGCTTAAAGCAGTTCTTTATTCATTAATGGTAATCACAGCATACAGAGGGAAATCCTACATCACACTTACTAACCTTTCATTACCTTATGTATTTGCTAATGCTAGTGTCAATCCGAAATTCTTCTTTTCTTCCTTTTGTATAGAGAAGTTAGTTATAAGTAAGGGCTCATTTAGGTAGACTTACTCCTTATATTTACACAATCATTTTTATACAGCATCCCTTATGTATAAATTCTTTTATTACAGCATTCATTTTTTGTTATTATTTTGTTCTTTTTTTTTAACACAGGGTGTCATATATCTCAGGCCAACCTGAAACTTACTATGTAGCTGAAGATGACCTTGAATTTCTGATTCCCCTGTCTCCATCTCTCTAGTGCTGGGATTATAGACTGGTATGTGCTACCACACCTAGTTTTATATGCTGTGCAAGAAATCAAAGTCAAATGCAAACAGAGGTACTTCCCTACCATATTTGTTATTGTTTTTGTTATTTTTCTCCTATTATTTTGTGAACTCCTTGAGCTAGAGACTTTTATACGCTTCAAATCCCCTTTAAGGATTTAGCACAGAATCTGATGTACAATAAGACCTGAATAGAGGTTGGGAAGATGGCTCAGGAAGTACGAATACTCACTGAGGACCTGACTTTGGGTTCAGCACCCACACTGGTCATCTCAATCATATGTAACTCAGTTCCAGAGGGTCTGATATCTTCTTGTTTCTGTAGGCACTGCATACATGTGGCATGCATGCATACATGTGGCATACATGCATACACTAGACATACACATAAAATAAATAGAACTGGAGAGGGAGTTTCATAGTTTGTGAATGGACAGTACATGAATGAGCTGGAAATTGTAGGTATAATAAGCCAAAAGAGAGCCTACAGATTCTACTGACATTTTCCACACCTGTTCCTAAAAGCAGCTTCATTTTATTCTACAGATTGCTCAGGATTTCTTATTTGTTTAAAATGATTTATTTCCTCGCATTTTTGCCTCCCTTTTTGGTTTGGTGTGGCTATGTAACTAGCTTCTTTGCCGTGGGCTAGTTACTTCAGGCCTGGATGTCAGAAGTTCCATCCTCCAGGCTTCCTTTTCTCCTGCCTGGGAAATGCCCAGGCGACCTTGGAAGCAAGGGTTGAAGGCAACTTCGGTTCTGCCATCCTGAATCCTTAAATGACTATAAGAAGCAAGTCCCCACCCACATCCCATCAACAACCAACTGAGCCCTTTCCAGGAGCTGCTAGAAGAAAGAGAAAAGAACCTCTTCTGTGTTGAGTCACCCCAATTGCGGATGTGTTTCTTTGCTTGCTATGAGCCCCATTGCCCTGAAATGAGAGCCAATAGGGTGTTCTAAGTCTAACGAGGCTCTGAGTGTTGTGATTCTAAACAGCTGGGGAGAGCTAAAAACGGGGGGAGCACTATTCGAAATGCCTTCCTATTGTCTTTGGCATTCTATGACTTGGGAAAAGGTCATTCACGGTCTGAGGTCACTGGGCAAGTCTATGGCAGGCTGTGGTGAGAAGGTTAGATTCTATTCCTGGATCTGAACCCCACTGGCTTTGGGTACTCAGCCAAGGAAATTGCAGCATGGATGCTCCTAACAACCCACCTGCAGGGAAAACACATGAAAGCTAAAACAACCACCCCAGCAGAAATGCAGGTGATAGTGGTCTCTGCAGGAGTGGACGCTCTTCCGGTCGAGCTCTTGAAGGCTTCAGCCGTCTCTATGCATGACGCCTTCCAGTCTTCCGATTATGGCTTACTGATTCCAAGCCTGGCAGCAAGAGGAGCATTGTGACCTTTCTTTGAGGGAGGCAGACTGCAGATGCACCAACCAAGATGTCTCTGTCCTTATCAGGGTCAACTTTCCGAGCCACAGGATGAATAGGAAGTTTACTTAGTCACAAAACAAGCAGATTTTTAAAGCGCCCAAAGGTGTAGTGTGTTGCTAGAATTTGTCACTCAAGTGTTCCCAGCTCCACACTAGAACCTGCCTGTGTGCCCATCCTATCTGTATCCCCTCAACAGGCATCTTGGAGTCCACTGCCCGTTCAGAGGCAGAATAGTTTCTACATTTAAGCAGATTGACCTTTGTTGACCTCTGTGGTGGAAGAGTCACAGCTACTGTTCTTGGGATCAAGGCTTTCTCAGAGGCATAGATTCCTAGCTCCATGCCTAAGATGAGTGCTTTCTCCACCCTCCCCATCGGTACCTGGGACAGCCCTTTTATCACACCATTTTTAGGCTCTTGTCCCTGACATTCTGCCTCCACTGATGTTTAAGCACCCAGTAGACATCCATATTACTTTGAGAATACATATTACTTATGTATACAAGTATAGTTATGCGGGGTTCATGCTTGGAGATTCCAACTCAGCAAGTATAAGATGGAGAGACCAAGAGTCTGTAATTTTACTTGGTACTTTACGTAAATCAGACACTGGTGGCTTTGAGATGCCATATCTGGGGGTGTCCTTTTCTTCATCTGTGAGTGATCTTTTTACAACACAGAAAGCTTGTAATACACGCTTTAAACATTTCATTAGTAATTTTCCCATTGTTTTGAAAATTAGGTCCTAATATCATAAGTGGCAAATCAGGGCTCATAAAGAACTGACCTGCAGTTATGTTCAGCATAGGTTTATCCTCTGAAACCTCCATTTTCATATTCTTGATTTCACTTGCCCTGAGGTTTGAGGGAGGGATTGCTTGGGTCTGCTGTGGTTTTTGCCACTGACTTGTTAGTATTCCTTGGCCCCAAACCATTTCCTTTGCTTCACAGTTTTTATTCAGTCAGCTAGCTTATAGTGAGCTGAGACCCCTTTTCTTTCGAAAACCTGATCATGCTTTTCCTGAGCCAGCGTCCTTCTCTTGGTGTTGAGAGCTTTGCTGGGCGGCTCCACTGAGGCCACTTTACCCATGCTCTGCTCATTCTTACCCTGTGGGTGTCTTCACCAGATCTAGAGCTCTAGTTGGCCAGGTTCATGTACCTGTCTCCAAGCCTCCAGGGAACGGGGTTAGGGAAGAGCACCACGGACTGTGAGTAGTTTGAGCCTGGGAAAGCCACTGCCCAGTGTTCTTGTCAATAGGAAGAGTCAAACATCATTGAAAACAGGGAACTGCTTCTGATTCCCATCAAAACAGTCATCGAAGAAGAGATAAAATATTCCACTGGTGTTGACCCATCACCACCGAGCATCCTTGACTAAGCAGAACAATGTTCTAAAATGCCCTGCTCTGATATTTCACATCATGAGCAGAACTGTGCTCAGGAGGGCAGAAGGGAAGAGGAGATAACCACTGGGCTAGGCTAGTGTGCTCCGAGAGATGGTGGGGTGTGTGTTCATAAGTCACTGTGTAGTTGGGCCTCTTTGTTATAGACTGCAGCCTTCACCTTAACTGGTATGGATGGTCCTGTGCCTCTTAAACAAGCTTGTCAGGTGGAGAGACAATGAGTTCCATATCCCTTGTCCCAACTGGTCTTCTCAAAAAGACAGCTCTGTGAAGACAGAAGGTGGGACAAGCTGAGCCCTGACGCTTTGTGCAAACACCTTTGGATCTGCAAGGTTAACCCTCAAAACCACAGCTCTTCTTACCGCTTCTGAGAAAACAAACAAAGCAAGGGGAAGGGAGAATAAGCAATGATGGGAGTAAGATGCATTTCCTCCCTTTGAGGATGTGGAATTTGGGTGCCTACCACCAATTAATCCCAAAGATGCATTTCCTCCCTTTGAGGATGTGGAATTTGGGTGCCTACCACCAATTAATCTCAGAGGAAAGACAGGAAATCCTCTGGAGGAAAATGTGAAAGGGGCCATGCTTGCTTTTGAGCTCTCTGAATAATGAGTCTAGGGAGAGGCACTATCTCTCTTTGGAAGGCTTGTGTTACCTTCTCCCAAACACCACTACTGCATGCATTTGTCTCTAACAGCTCTTGACCTTCGGGCATACAGCAGACCTTCACACTCCCTGGCTTCCCAAGAGCCTGCAAAGAAGACGTTCACCCATCCCATTCTCTAAATGGGAAAACAGAGGCTCAGGGGCTCAGTGATTTATTTACAGTGCAGCATAAGCAAGCAAAGAAGCCAGCAGGAGATAAGAGTTTGCTTAACTCCCCAGTCAATTTTCAGCTCCCCAGATAACACAGAGCCTAAATAAACCTACATCAACACCATATGGTACCAGCAAAGCAGGCGGATGTTGGGCACTTGTACTAAAATGGGCTATAAAGGAAAGATAGTTTGTACGTGTGAGTAATCAGAGAACAAGCTATCCTTTTGATAATGGTCTTCGTTCTAATCCACTAACCCAGGATGACATAAGCTTTGATGGACTGGATGGTTTTAAGTCCCAAATCCAGAACCTTAAAAACACAAATTACAAGAAAAATTCATTTTGAGCACCTGATAAATGGCAATCAAGAATCCTTAGAAACCTGGCTTATTAAGCATTCTTCTTAGTTAAAAACTTTGAAGTATTTTTTTAAAAAGGGCTTTCTAGGAATTTTGAACTGAAAACACATTTTGTGTTCTTTGGGGATAAGCTGTTTCAGAATTTCCCCCCAGTCCAGTATGAAACTCAGATTTAGTCCAACTATGCCGCAGACCTGCTAACATCTAACAGCTACAGACTGATGGAATGCACAGCTCCTGCACACGGCAATGTATCCCACTAGGCTGCCAGAAGGGGCAAATACAATTTGTCTGTAGAATTAGGCTTTCACAGTTAGAGTTCCTGCTTTGGGTGTGCGATATCCCGTGGACTGCCAGCAGATTTAGTGTCCCCAAACAGATGGGCTTTCCCTGTATGGGCCACTCTTAAGTTTTCTAGGCAAACCGCAGCTGTGCTAATGTCCCTTTGTGCAAAGAATTGCTTAAGTTTAACCACTTCCTTTTACCTGATGTGTGTCCAGAGTGTTGAGCAGGGGACAATGGGGATACAGCCACATCTGCAGGAATAGAAGATTCCTTTCTCTGTGCCTTTCAGCAGGGGCTGTGACACGCAGGAAAAACCTTTTTGACTCTCAGTGACAGTCCTTAGCAGGGACCAACCAACCAACTTCAACCAGGTGAAGTAGGAAAAAGAACTTGGTAATGAATTTTTGGTAGTGCAGAAAATTTCTAGATGGCCATAGAATCGAACTGGGGGTGGTGGAGACAGGAGTAGTCTTCAGGGTGCACTACTGGGGTGATCTGTGAAACAGATGTCATCATAGCAAACTGACGTGGGCTACCACAGCCAGAACCACTGGCCCTGATGCCATTAAGATAACATAATGAGTCTCTACCTCCTGAACCAAACTACCTTCCTCACCCATCCCTTTGTGACACTCTCTTGAAATCAAGATGAAATCCTACAGGGCACATCTGGTCACATGGCTCATCTCCAGCTGAGAAAAAGCAAGTTTCCAACCCCTACCTTGAGCAGGTGAAAAGCCTTTCAAATACTAGAGGAAAATGGCGACCTTTCATGTAAAGGACGCCCATAGCATCTCTCTACCTTCCAGCCACCCTATCTTCCTATCTGCTTCTTCTAACCTAAAGTAACAACACTTACAAGCTAACATCCTTCAATGATCTTTTCATGACAAAGAAACGGCACACCCCTCCTTCAAAGCGGTGAGTTAGAGCTTCCTCCGTTCACATGTTTTTGAGTTCTAGGCTCAGGTCACCAGGGGATGCACACCTTCTTTGGTTGAGTCTATCTATCTTGACGTTCCATGAGCCAGGCTTTTGCAAAAATAAGCCATTCGGTTTTGTAGAAATAAGAGGAGGTAGAAAAAAGAAAGGGGATGAAGCTTGACGCACCTGTGTACTGCAAGGAGCACAAATGAGGATCTATGACATCATTTCTGCAGGCAATCATATGGCCATGGGTGCATTTTATGACATCCTTTGTCATAATTATGCTATGCTTGAAAAATAACAGCAACAAAACCTCTTTAAAACTAGCAGGTGAGGGCCCTTTCCCCGATGAAGAGACTCTTTCAACCTTCATTTGGGAATGGGGAATGCCTCTTGGTGATCCTACTGATATATTTTTGCTATAGTCTTCTATTCCCAGACATGACAATATGTGGACGTGCCCAGAGGATCCCTGCGGTTCCAGAAACCCTCTGGTACAGAGTTGTATACTTGCTGTACAGAATGATATAACTCTCTATTTTGCTATGTCAGTAAGAACCAATTCCAATATTGAAAACCCATTTTGTTGCCTGATTTTGCAGGGGCACAAAGAGTCCAAACTAGACCCTCTTAAGGAGGAGTCTTACTTTCCAATTCTACGGTAGCATTCCCTTTGTCAGCAGGACAATTCTTCCCTTGGGCATTAAGTCCTTTAAGTTGGAAGATTCCAGAATTACAGGGCTTGAAAGAAGAACTTCTGCAGTAGAGTTGTTTGATTTACTATACCTTTTCAGTTTCTACCTTTTGATTCTGAGTCCGTGCATTTTATGGTATAACAGACCAAAGAGCACCAAAATTTCATGATGGATCTGAGGATATACTATATGTTACACAGACTACCCCTAGCTTGTAACGTGCTATCATCCAGCCAACACCCTCGCTGAGACCTGAGTGGCTATCCCACCATTCTTTAAGACCAGTTGCTCATTGGTGATAGGCCAGATGTTTAGAACCGATGACAATTCAGGGTTCTTTGAGTCACTGAAAGATTTTTATATGTCTTTAAATTAAATTCCCAAGGCTCTTTTCTTTTCTATTAAGTATGCCCTAACTTTGACATGAAAGACTCGATAAGGCTATAATTTTCTATTAGCATTGTAATTTGGCTACTACAACAGGACAAAACTTGAGCTTTGGCGTTGCGCCTGAGAGGGATAGTTTAGTTTAGTACCAAGAGGTCCCCCTTCTTATGATCTTGCCCTGAGTACAGATATTAAGTTCTTTGGTGCAATTTGATGTATGCTTGAGGAATTAACACCATCCATATACTTAAATTCCTCCTGTTACAGCATCCCCAAGGCTCACTCTCAGAGGATGCTAATCTTCTAGAAGAACCTTAAGAATTTTTCTCCTGGTACCTGGCCTTTAATGCTACCTGAGGTTTTCACTAGAAAATCCATACTAGAAACTCATATCTTTATATGTTTAACAGCCTGAATTCACTCTTGAGATCAATGTATTGGTCAAAGGATTCTTAGAGTTGCTATAGTCTTCTATTGAGTTCTACTCTAGACAGAGCAATACGTGGAGGTACCCAGGAACCCAGGAGAAGCACTGGGTTCCAGAAACACTCTGTACAGAGCAGTATAACTCTCTATTTTGCTGTTTCAATAACAACCAGTCAGCTTGCATGAGCTGAGATATACAGATATATGATGTATTAATCATATTAATCAGTTCACAGAGAGCCAAAATGTAGTCATAAAGTTTATAGGGCCATAAATAATGTTCATATAATGCCACAATCGTGCTCCAGTGAAGAACCCCTACCCTACCCCACTGTTGTTGCTAACACAGTATGTGGCTCTTACTTGGCACAGAATACTTCCTCTAGGACACCGTCACTCTTCTTCTGAAAGATGACAGCCTCTCCAGAGCTCTCCTCCACAGAGATCATTCAATTTCCTTTCTTCGCATCATGTTTCAAAATCTCATGAAGATTATTTGATTTTAGGTCCTGATAATATAGCTCTGCCCTGGCTTGCAGAAACTAGAAACAGAACAATCCCAGTGATCACTATCCATTATATTATGTGCGCAGAATCTATGCCCCCCGCCCCATTCCCTTTTTAGTTAATGTACTTAGTTTCCCTGGCGGGGAGAAGGTATCCTCCTCATGGCCACCTATGTGTGAAGCTCTGTCCAGCATCTTCCTTCTCCCTGTTTTGCTTTTGTTGGGACAGTGAGTTGAGAATCTCCTAGGCTTGAGGTCATCAGGCTTGAGCCTGAAGCTGCAGGAGATTGCTATGCAGAGACAATGGCCTGTGAGGAAAACCAATACAGAGAAAGGCAGAGCTGAAACATTTAAGGAAACCTCGGTCTGCAGTGTGGCTGTTGTGGAGGTGTGTGTGTGTGTGTGTGTGTGTGTTTGCGCGTGTGGCTGTTTTGACTCTGAGATGCAGACAGAGGAGAGCCTTGGAGGTCTCTTAGTCCCATCTCCTCCATGTGGTACTTCTGTTCCTGCAACAGGCTGGCAGAAAAGCAAGCAGGAAGTAAGTTGCTCTCACAGGTGTGCTGGCCTGGTTAACATTCCACACAAAAATTCTGCTTTGTTGAAGTAATCGAAGAAAATGAGCATGCTTCATGCCCAGGTCCGTAGACTGATCTGAAGAAGTCTCCCTCAAGTCCTTGGAATGTAAACCACAAAAGAAGAATAAATAATAAGAATTAATCCCCCATTCCAAACCAAGGCACACTCCTTTTCTTCTAAAGCTCAATGAGGATCCTAGCTGTACAGTTCCGTGAATGTCTCAGAACAAAGCATTATACAAAGTGCACACTCACATCCTGTGTGAGGCACATATCTTGCCGCACTGTGGACTGTCTCGGAGATCGAAGCTATTCCTCACATGATGGAGTAATGTCTCGGGCGGCGTAGCAAAACACAATACTGACGAGTGAGAGGAAAGCCTGGCAAAAGAAGAGCGGAACCGGGGTCCGTGTTTGCATTTAGGTAAATATCCAGAAAATGCACGTCACCCTTGAGCAGCGGAAAACAGGTCAGCAGTTGCTGGGAACAAGGGAAGAGGGAAGGAAGCATTGCAAAAGGATGGGAAACTTTGGGTAGTAACAGAAGTGTTTGATGCTTTGACTTCCCAAGTAGGTATGTATGTGTATGTGGGTTTTCAAACACATCCAATTGTACACTTTAAATATGTAAAGTTTATTGTATATACAATCTACCTCAAGAAAGCCTGAAAGAATAAAAGAATGTTGTACCAGATTAAGTCAATGAAGCATGAAATGAAAGGCAAATTGAGCTGAGAGGTATATATATATATATATGTGTGTGTGTGTGTGTGTGTGTGTGTGTGTGTATGTATATGTATATATATGTGAGAATTGAAAGGAAGCTGTCACCACCCCTAGAAACCCCTTAACCCTAGAGACACTTCTCAGAGAATGAGACAATGCTCCATAGGGTAAGACAGCCTAAAATCCCCTCATGCTCCCAAGTACTTCCTCTTCTGGATATAGTGGTACCTGAGATTCTCACCAGGGTTATCATTCCTGCAGGGACCCTGGAGACAGGGGCATTTAAAACGAGTGTGTGCATCGGGTTAGCTCATTAGCTAAAGGCTTACTAGATTTACACCACTGGCTTCCAACCTTCCCCTCAGGAACCTGAAATTATACCCCGGGGAGATTCTGGGACTCTAAGGTTCAGAGGTAGCTCGTATTTTTAAAAGTGATGAGTCTTTCATGTCAATATAATTACTAAAACTCCCAAGTAGCTCTTAAGCCTCTGGCTGAACCTCCCCTTTCCAGTTCCTCCCGTTCCCAAGACCTCCGCACTCAAAACAATGGCCCAGCAGCCCTGAGAGTTGAAAGATGCTTTTGATTCAGCTCAGTGTCACCACAATCACACAGCTGGCTTTTCCTTTCTGCCACTTCTTTCCCCTTCCCCAATAATCCATATCCTTTATTCTACTTTGACTGTTTTTTTTTTAACTCCAAAACTACTGGCACTTAAAAATGACTCCTATAATATTCTGCTGAAATCCTATTTTCCAAATGGGAATTGTGGCTCATGCCTCAGGAGGTGGAGGCAGAAGGATTAAGGAGTTCGAGGCTTCAAGTTTGTAGCCAGCCTAAACTACATGAAACCCTGCCTCAAACACATACACACATGCACACACACATACACACACACACACACACACACACACACAGAGAGAAAGAGAGAGAGAGAGAGAGAGAGAGAGAGAGAGAGAGAGAGAGCAGGTTCTTTTTGACCTTGGACTGCAAACCCCTAAGATGACTGATGCTGCCAAGCAATTACTTATCTGAACCCATGTCTGTTGAGCTGAGGCATTAGCCTGGAGGAACACACATAGGACTGGTAAACGCAGGGTATGGAAACGGCCTGCTCGGAGGAAGGGTACTGGGTCCCAGTGAAGCTATGATTGATGGAGAGCTGAGTGCTGGAGGACATATGGGGACATGGCCCACCCCATAGAGCTGCCACTTCTCTTATTCTCTGTCTCCGTGGCTCTAAAATGTAGCATTCAGGCTGGGTAGCCTCCTTCTGTGCAAACTATCCCCCTGGGAGTCTAGAATTCACACACGTCTTGTTTCCGCACAGAAGAAGCAATTCAAATTTAAGTTAGGCTTCTAACTTAGCAATTCACTCATCTGTGCATCCTGGAGGAGGACAAAGTGGCGGCCTTGATCTGTTCTTTGTGTCTCCATCCTCACACAGTCACACGCACAAGCCTCATTTGTGGAGATGTCTTTGAAATGTATTCACTGAAGATAATTATAGAGGTCTAACACTTCTGCTCTTCAATTAATGCTATAAAATTAATGGTCCTTCATTTTTACATCCTATGCAAATGATGGTGTCATCTCCAACTGTAAGCCTCCCTGCTCACAAGCTGAATATGATTAGTGCCCCTTTAAGCTGAATTAGAGCATGTGACCTTCTGGGGTACGTCAGGAGAGAAACCTCTGTGTGCTTGTTTCCAAGGTTTCATTATGTAATGTTCTTTAAAAGCAGAATTTCAGAGTTGACACCCAAACAGGTTTCAGGGACTGATGTTTCGAGGCTGTGGCCTTAGGAGAGGGCAGACAAGAACGGGGGGGGGGTGGCTCATAAATCTACTCTTTTCACCTGAGTTATAAGACATACCAGCCTTCACAGTACACACATCTCCAAACAAAGGACAGACAGATTCTGTACAATAATGAGGTGGGTACAGAAATGCAGAGCAATTCAAATCGTGTAGCCATCAGAATACTCTTTGCAAGCAGACCCAAGGGATTCATGGTCAGACAGTAGACGTATTTTCTCGACAGGAAGTTCTGGTAGCAAAAATGACCAACACCCTGGCTTGGGAAGGAGGCAATTAAGATGTTGTGATTCTTTTATTTGAAAGACTAGAATCAGGAGCTTGTGACCGTGGCTTCCCATGAACAAGTAGGCATCTTGCAGCGTTGCTATGTGTCCACGTTCATTTCACAAGGTGCATTTCTTGTTAGGAAGTTTGGAGGAGTTGAAAAAACGACATCGCTCAAGTGCACTCACACTCAGAGTCAATATTCTCACTCGTCCGGAGAGCTTCCTTTAGGCGATAGAATAGCAGCTGGTGTTGGAGTCCTCGGGAGAAGTGCAAGTTTAAGATGACTGGAAGCTGAGGAAAGTGACAGAGAACATGGGGGAAGGGAAACATAAGGAACGCTGACCAGAGCTGGGAAGATAGATTCCCTCAGTAAACTGCTTGTCACACAAGTGTGAGGGCCTGGTCTACATCCCCAGGCTCTGCATAAAAAGCTGAGCTCAGGGGTGCAGCACTGTGCCTGTCATCCCAGAACTAGGGGAGATGGAGAGAAAAAGGTCCTGGTCTAGACAGTTAGGAAGCCCCAGGTTCAGGGAGAGATTATAGCTCAAAAATAAATAAATAATAGGTACATATTACACACACACACACAGTAGAGAAACAATTGAGGAAAATACTGGATGTCCATTTCTGTTCTTCACACTTGCTCTAGGGCCCTGCTCCCACATGTAAACATGTCTAAACCCATACACGACACACACACACACACACACACACACACACACACACACACAGAGAGAGAGAGAGAGAGAGAGAGAGAGAGAGAGAGAGAGAACTGTAAGCTTATCCTGCTCCAGAAGGTGCAAAAGGGATTTTAAGCAGATTCAAGATATAACGGCCAGAATTGAGTCTCATATTGATGGATTCCGCAGTTTCTGGCAGTCAGGATTATTTGTATTATTGGGCATCTTCCTGAAGCCAAATTCAAAGACAGCATTCCACTTAGCCTTTGTGCTCTGCTGAATTGGGTGAGACACAATTATTCAGATTTTGTTTTTTGTTTTGTTTTGTTTTCCGTTGTAAGTGAGACTTTGTTGGCCACAGGAATACAGACTAGAAGCTGAGAAAATTGAAAAGGGCAGGTTTGCAGTGGGGGTGTTGAAAGCTGCATACAGGTAAAGCTTCTATACTCAGGGTGTGTTACAATTCAACAAAATTTAAAAGCCACTTAGAGTATGGGGCATCATTTTTGCTGAGAGTATTTTCTGAACAGTGGTGGGTATACCAGGCGAGCAGCATTCCTAGTGGCCTGCACAGTCAGAGAAGGGCATTTGAAGAGATAACTGCAGCACACTGTGGGACAGCCTAGGGTGGGCATGGCTGGCTTGGAAGTTAGGGTTAATCATTGTCCACTTACCAGAAGGTAGAGATGAGCTCATTTGTCAAAGACTGAAGGAGAGTCCCGGATACACTGGGATGGAGAAGGGTTTTAGCAAAGCTATCCAAAGTGGAGAGTGAGACCCGAGAATCCAAGCTAGAAATGCTATTGCTGGGTTTCTCTGAATGAGAAAAAGAGAAGGGGTGAAAAGAAAGCCCTGATGAAATAGGTTGGAGAGCACAGGGGCCAGAGAGACAAGGAACAGGCGAATGGTTGTGACCCACGTGGCAGCTCTCAATTTATTGGATTGTTTATTATTATCATTTGTGTGTGTGTGCAGGCACGGGACACTTGGTGTGAAGGTCTAAAGACAACTATGCTTTGGGAGATACCTCTCCTACCATCGTTTCTTTTGGGAATCCAACTCTGTCTTCAGGTTAGACACCAGCAGTCATCTCGCTGGCTCTGCTCCTAGCCTTAGAAGTGGCAAAGCTCACATTCAGCTCATGCTGAATGGACATGGGCGACAGTTTGTGAATAGCCCTGAAGAAGCGGGGTTTCATGTCTAGTTGGTGTGGATGACACAGGCAGTTCCTGTGATCACAAGCATGCATGTGGGGTCCATGAAGAAACTGATATTGAGCTTGGAAGACCCAAAGAAAGGACAGTGGCCCTGAGTGGCACTGAAACTAGCTTCGAGACAAGTTTGTTTTCTTAAAGAGAGGCAAAGAGGGGCAGTTGAAACCCAGGCCATGTTGGAATGAACTGGAGAAGGTTGCCCATTTCTTGTGTGTATTGTATTGGAAATGTTATCTATGATTAGTGGAAACATTACAGACCCCTCTACAATGACACAGAAATAGAGAAGCTAAAGAAAAAGCTAGCTTAATTCTCTGTGTGGTAAGGCTGACCACTCACCAGGTCAACGTGCAGAACCCATCAAGGCTAAAACATACATACTTCTATCCAGACCCACCCCATCAGGCAGTGAATTTATTTGGGTAAACAAATAAACACAACCCCAACTTTACAGGACAAGCTAAGTGGCTGTGTCTGGAAATACCATTTTCCCACAACAAATGGTCTACTAACAACCAAATACAATAGCAATCTTGTCTAGACTCTTGCTTTATGTAATAAATTATAATTTTCTTGAGATGAGGAAAATTTGAATTGGGATTAAAATGTGAGATTAATATTCATTTTTAAGACATGAGAATGGCATTATCATCATATAAGATAGTGTTTGTGTTTTAATAGTCTCATAATTAAATATGTGTTTTAAGAGGCATGGAATAAAATGACACAACAAGTAGGATTGTGTTAAAAATAAATTTAAGCAAAAAGAAGAATGGATGGGACAAGAGGTTCAGAATCACAATTCTTCAACCCAGTCAAGGAACACAGGCAGTTGCACTATTAGAAAAGAGCTGTGCCATTTTCTCCACTTGAAGCATGTCTGAAATGCTCACTATAAAAGTTAAAAACTAGTTCGGCCAAAATAAAACCAGTTTCTTCCAGTTTTTAGTGCCTGAAACATCTCTGTCTAGCTGGATAGCTCTCATCCCCTGCAGCTCTTCCTTTAAGCTACTTAGAGCTTTAAGAGGCAGCCTACATCTGTGAGCCGTGGATACATCCACCTGTCCTTCTATATTAAAGTGAATATCTCAGTAAAAACCAAACCAAGCCACAACAAGAAAACAATGGGGGCTAGATTGTGTCCTCTGGAGTCCTGTTAAAGACCCAGTGCCCCAAAATGTATGTCTACAGAGACCTAATTAAAGTAAAAGGGACTTATATGGGAAAATGTGAAGCTGCCTGTTTGGGGATATAGGGTTTTCAGGGAGGTGATTATGTCAGAGTG
Organism: Ondatra zibethicus; assembly: GCA_004026605.1. NCBI lineage: Eukaryota > Metazoa > Chordata > Mammalia > Rodentia > Cricetidae > Ondatra > Ondatra zibethicus. Next base: position 213,737 of record PVIU01000400.1, read on the forward strand.
AGACAGTAGGTGCACACTGTTCCAGAATAGTTGGTGGCCTTGTGATTAAGAGAAGCACCAAGGCGCGTAGGGCACCAAGCAAAGAGACAGAAAGAGGGTGACCAGACGCAGGGTAGGTCAGACACAGAGGCCTCAGGGAGACCAGTTCCACCAGCACCTTGATCACAGACTTCAGCCTCTAAAAATGAAAGGAAGTGTGTGTTGTTTGACCCTCCAGCCAGTGGCCCAGGCACACTGGTCCAGGAGGGCATGGCTGGGGGAGGACCTGCCTCTGTTGAGCTGCTTGAAGGTGTCCCAGGCTATTCTCTCTTGTCCACAAGCACTTCACTCTTTGCTAGGATCCCACGGTTTCCTCCTCCTTCTCTCCTCTTTGTTTCAAGAGTGAAACTGTGCCTCTGAGTGCTCATATTTGCCAAATCACTGCTTGAACCACAGATTGTAACTTTCCCGAGGCCACATTGGCCCTTTTGGTGTGTCTCCTTCAAGAAAATGCCACATCTTCTTTAGACACAAATTACCCCTGGGAGATTATGGAAATTTTAAAATAAATAAATAAACTACTTGAGGGATTACAATACAATAGTAGCCTGTAATTCTACTTTTCATCGCTACTGAAAGAGAAACAGTACCTCAATACTTAAAGCATTTATTATATCTTAAAAGAAAGCTCTTATTTCTGGTTCAGAGATTCAACATGGCATTTATAATTATATTCTGGAGTCAACACTGTTAAAAATTTGGGCTTTCATGCTAAAAGTGATTTAAAAATATATATATAATTACCTATTAATTCTCCCAAATGGTGTGACTTGCCTTTTTTTAAAAAAAAAATCATAACTCATCTTAAACATTCTACTTTTTCTTTTTGAGGAAGTCTAAAATAACACATGGGTGGCTCGGCCTTGGCATAGCTAAACTCTGGAACATTAAACTGAAGTCATAACAATGGATAATATTTTAATATAATGGAAAATGATCATTAACTTTTCTAGACAGGAAGGAAATGAATTTTCCTCATTGTACACATTCTGAGAAAAATGAGGATAAGACTATTTCAAAGGATGTTCTACCTAATTCGAATGGGCTTTAAGTACCATCCTGACAATAGCCTTGGAGTCTGGTGTCAGCAAACTGAACAAATAGAGCTACCAAGGAAAGAATGAGGCTTGATGCCTCTCCAAAACATATGCAGACGAACTTGAGATTTCAGAGGATGATTAATCCTACACAGCAGTCAAGAGCCTTCCCCAGGGCCTCTCTCAGATCTCAGGTAAATCGCTGCCTTTATCACATTCCTTCCCCCCTGACTCAGAGCGAATATCCTATTAAGCCTTCATAAGCCCTTTTCAACTTAAAATGGGACCTGGTAATATTAAAAATGTGCACTTATTAAATATTCTATGAAAGTCACAAAGTCTTCAAAATATTTTCCTTAGACACCTGGGACAGTAGCTGTGTTTCAGAAGCTTTGTCCCTCAGAAGTTCTCACTGCTACAATTTCAATTACAGAGCCTCCCACCCCCCAGTGGTTCTTGTTCCACTTTTTCCAGTCACCTCAATTTCCTTTCTGTTTTTTCTGTCTCTATATTCTTTGGCTATCCAAACATAAACAGTTGTATGATAAACACACATTCCAGGACTCCCTTCCAAACACTGACTGCCAAGTCAAACCAAAGGGGACCAGAGACCAGGGTCATTATTTCAGTGATCAAACACTAGTTAAGAAAATCAGAAAGCAGGCCAATATTTAAGCAATCAAGGCGACGTGACAGGACAATTCTGTTTCCTCTTCTTTCTATCATTTAGGAAGAGCACAGCCATGGCCACAGCGTTCTGAAGGTCCCTGAGCCTCTACTGGGACTCACTGTGGCAGGAAACTATTACAGAAATGGACACAGTGCTATGTTCCTCCTGCCCCCATCGAAGAGCAGATCATTGTTTCATGGATTTGGAGCAAGTTACTCCCCATCCCCAAAGGAGCCTCTTTGCCCACTGGCCTTACAGGACTGAGTGTGTCCCTCTCAGTAAATGTGTACTCCTTCTAGCAACGCTGGCCAGCTACAATGGTTATATTTTGGGGTCACTAAGCTGAATGTCATTTGTAGCTGGCAAGACAATTTGAGATTTACATCGCTAACTAGAACTTTGTCACAGATCAACTTTCTGCCCACCTGCCTTACTCCAGTCTCCGATGAAGCCCTGGGGAGGGTGGGTTTGCCAGGCCCACCCTCCCCTGGAGACAAAGAGAACACAGAGTGCTGAGGCATTCATGAGCCACATTTTTCTGCCTTTCTACCAGCTTTATGCTTGGCTTCCCTCTGGCCTGGGGTGCCACAGCCTGGCAGCAGAGCAATGTTTGTGCCTGCATGATGTCCCGTGAGTAAAAGAAAAAAAAAAAAACAACCCAAACTCATCACTGCCTCTCAAATAGCCAAAACAAACAAACGCCCAAGCTTTTAGAAATGGAATTCCGGCTTGTATCATGAATGTCAGGATTCCAATGGAGTCTGTACAAAATGAAAGTGATTGCTCACGAGAATTACTTAATTTACCATATCCTGCCTTCTCTCCCATCCTCATCATCCTTCCTCCCTTCCTTTCTCTTCCTTCCTTCCTCCCTTCCTCCTTTCCTTCCTTCCTTCTTTTTTTTCTTTCTTTCTTTTTTTTGATCAAGGACTTTAGCTTTGTAATAGAAGGCAAAAGTGGGTCAGAGTTGGAGAAGACTGAGAAAGAATAGAAAAGCCGATAAAATTCAAAATGAAAATGTCTCCCATCTTTTTTTCCTCCTCATTCCACAGATTCTTCGCCTGCACAAATGAGACAGGTCAACAGGTCTTCCAGCCACCATCTCTCACTGAAACAGGGTCAACATGACACACTGGAGTATCTCCTCTCTCTCCCTCTCTCCCTCCCCCCCCTCTCTCTCTTCCTCTCTCCCTATCTCCCACCCCACCCCTCTCTTCCCACTTCCACTTTTCGCTGTGGTATAGTAAATACAGAGACATGGAGATAGTAGGAAATGCCAAAACGAAGACTCAGCATGGGAGAGTGTGCAGGTGTGGTGCGTGGGCAGCCTTGTAAGGAGACAGTGGGAATCACTGGCCCATCAGAGCCGGAGCACTGGTCCTGGAAATCATCCGCAAAAACGCGCTAACTCCCACTCCGGAATACAGCACTGCTGACGCGTGCAGTAATGAGAACAAGAGGGACAAACCCAACATGTTGGCTGCCGATGCTCATTCCCTCTTCACTTCCGTTCACAGAGCGTCCTGGCAGGCATCCACAGCGCCATATGCTTTTGGGAAGCTGGGATACGGGATGCTGTGGCTGTGGGGAATAGAGCCTTATTGCTTCGTAAGATTCCTGGTGGTAGAACTGTTCCAAACAAGAACACGTCCCCATAGGTGTGCTCCAAGAATTGCAGAATAAGAAGGGACTTCAGGGCAAACCTTACACAGTGGGAGCAGTGGGATCCCTGAGAGGCAAGGCTCCTTCCCGAAGTCCTACAGCCATGAATCTGCAACCTCTGACCACTTTTGAGTCTTAGGCTCCCTGCTCCAATCTGTGGTTTTAAGAGGGATGTTATGGGTGTTGACTCCAGTGCCTCCAATACTTTCAGTCACTAATAAATCTAGGATTTTTTTTTTGTTCTCTTAATGCCAAATAATTAATATCAAAAAAGAAAAGGGGGAGGAAAGGAGGGGGAGGGAAAGAAACGAATCAGGAAAATACCGGCTATGCAGTAAAATAAGTTTCTTCCCAGCATTGGCAAAGGCACAGCTTTGGACCTCAGTTTCCTAACCTGTAAACTGGGAACTGGTCACTATCACCATCACTATTCATATCTTACGAAGAATACACACACCAAGCATACCAAATACATGCAAGAAAACGAAACAAAACAACAACAAAAGCCCAAAATTTCAGAGCAAGCTCTGTGCGTAAGAAGCAGTTAGTGGGTCTGAGACCGGGTATGGCTCAGCTGTCCTTAGCCCCAGAGACTGAAATACTCAGGCTGAGGCCTCTTGTGTGTGAACAGACATGTGCTCAAATCACAATGTAATGAGCTGGCTTCCTAAAATTATCTAAGAAAGCCAGTTTCTAAAGAGGTGTTTGGCTACAGGCTCCCTAGACCTTAGGACAACTGGCGCCATGATGGAAAGACCATTCAGCCTTGGAAGCCAGCGCGGAGGCAGCAACACCTGCCGAAACAAGAACAAAGACCTAATCCGTTGAAGTCCATGGTTTTGGAAAAAAACCTAAAAATGCTAACCTTGCTTTTTGGTTTCTCTAGTTCTTCTTCTGGCTAACTGTTCTAGCTAATTGGAGTGTATCAACTAAGGATGTGGTTCTGTGCTTAAAAGTTTACCCCTAGAAAGGCTCGGGACTGCACTCAGGCCTGAGAAGGCAGCACGGTTCCCATCCAGCAAATAGAGACTTTCTATTGGCTCGAGCCTGTGCCCAAGTGGTCTTCTCTGGTGGGTACCTCACATTAATTTTTTTTTTTTGCTGCCTGTAGATAAGGATGTCTTTCATAATTTTCCAAGATTTTATTATTTTTTCAATTTTTTGCATTCTTTTTAAAATTGTTTTTATTGAGCTATACATTTGGGCTCAATGGTTAAAAGTGCTGGCTGCTCTTCCAGAGGTCCTGAGCTCATTTCCAGCCCCCATGGTGGCTGACAACAATTTTAAGGAAGAAAATGATGACTGCTATAACTAATATTCATATGTTGATTCTTGATGAAATAATTAAAAAAAGAGAGAGGATAGTCCAGAATGAAAGGACAATTTTTAAAAAGTAGCTTGGGGCCTGGGAAGATGGCTCAATTGGTAAAGTGCTTACATTGCAAACAAAGGTGCCTGAGTTGAATCCCCAGAAGGCATACCAAAATGCCAAGCTTGCAGAGCTAAGAGCTGGGAAGGCTGGGACATGCAGCTAGCTCCTTGGAGCTCAATGACCAGTCATCCACGCCTACTGCACAGGCTCCTGACCAAAGAACAGTATCTGACATTGATCTCTGACCTCACAGGCACGTGCCACACAGACACACCCTCATGCATCTGTACACACTTGTCTTGAATGGGACCAGACTTACAATCACAAGAGGCCAAGTTCAAGCCCTGAGTTTTCCCTCCCCATTCATGTGCACTTGAGATCCTCTTCTCGAACTGTGAACCCAAGCTTGAGTTACTTAAGTTACTCCTGTCAGATATTCCGTCACAGCCGAAAGAAAAATAATTAATAGAAGGAAAGGAAGAAACCACTCTGCAAACATGGCAGCTCCTTATCCTGGATGGTCTACGGGTGAAGGCAGAGAGCCTGTGGCTGCAGTCTCTGGGAGGAGAACTCCACAGACGCATCCATGAGCACTAGCCCGCAGGCACACATGTGCATCCCACACTTTGGCCTCCCTGCCTTTGCTGAGCGGGCTCTTGTTATGCACACCCCAAAGCCAGCAAAATGCGAGCTCTGGTTTCATACCCTCTCTCTTAAGAGTGCTTCTCATTTTGGAGCTGGCTTGATAAAGAGGGCCGCTTCACCAGAGTCACAACTGGCTTGTTCCTTTATTGGAATTATTCGAAGTTGTACCCTTGGTGATCCCATCACTCTGAGACTCAAAGATGGGAGGGGCGGGGGGGCGGAAGTCAAGTAATTAAAATGCATAAAGCTGAAAGGGCAATTACTGTCGTGCGCCATGGTCAATAAAACAACAATTTAGAAAGGCAAACTTTTCAGCATTCCCTGAGACTAGCATAGGGATGCTCTGTCGTGTTTGGGGAAGGCAAGAAGTTCGGAAACAAGTGCCACAAAGACCACACCCACCTTTCAGAGACTTCTGCATGCTGGCAGGAAGAATGTGGAAATGTACATGAAGGCGCTGTATGGAGGCGTCGCAGCAGAGGTCACATTACAAGCAGGACTGTCAATCCTTTTCTCCCCAAGCACATGTAAGTATGGGCTTCACAAGCCAAATACACTTCAAGAAAACATGGGTTTTTTTTTTATTTTTGAAAAAAAGAAAAAGAGAAAGCTAATCTTTATAAATAATTAACAGTTGCCAAGATTAGCTATTGCTCTCTATTGGGCCAAACCAGCTGGCCAAACTGCCTCTTAACCACTTCTACTCAGGATTCTGAAATCAACACAACGTTCTAGGGCAGTGGTTCTCAACCTGTGGGTTGTGATCCCTTTAGGGTCGAAGGACCCTTTTACAGGGTCGCCTAAGGCCATCGGAAAATGCAGATACTTGCATTATGATCCATGACAGTAGCAAAATTACAGTCATGAAGTAGCCACAAAAATAATTTTATAGTGTGTGTGTGGTGGGGGGGGAGTCACCACAACATGAGGAACTGTATTAAAGGGTTGAAAGCAGCATTAGAAAGGTTAAGAACCACTCTTCTATGGCAGGAGATGAAAGGTGAGTTAATGCCCTGGGTTGAGTGCTTGACTTCTTCAAAACTGACATAGAAATTGAATTCCCATGGGGCTGGTAAGACAATCTAAGGAAGAAGTTATGGTTCTTGCTTATATGTTGTCCTCTAACTTCCACATACATGTGTGCCATTTCAGGTACAAATGTACACACACATACATACATAAATAACAAATATATAAATAAAATTTAAAAAGAGAAATTTATTTGTCAATAGTAATGGGGTGAGGCCTTTAGGTTGAGGTGGTGGGACCAGAAGCTCTACCTTAATGGATGAATTTAATGCCTTAATAACGTGGCTTTCCTCTGCAGCTCTTCCGCCATGTGAGGCATACCTCCACTCCAGAGGATGCAGGGACACCACCTTGGGTGTGGAAACCTTGCCTTTGCCAGGTACCAAAGCTGCCCATGACTGGATAGTGGACTTCTCAGATTCCAGAACTATGAAGAAATGAAGTTTGGTTCACTATGAATCACCCAGCCTTTGCTCTTCTATTGCAGTGGCCTGAGTGGTCTAAGATGGATACATAGAGGCAATCTTAAATCTTTCCATCTTTATAAAGTCAAATTTGTCATTTAAGAAAATACGAGAAAGCTACTAGAAACAAACTCTTTGCCATGGGTCTCAAAAGTGGTTGAAGCCAAAGCAGCGGTTTTAAGAGGCAAGCTTCTCACTGCACCCAAGGCTAGTACCTATGTGAAAACCATTGGAAGTTCAGGACCATTTTCTCCTGTATCTCCATAGAGTCTTGTAAATCTGTACTCTACACTTTCAGCCATCCTTTCAAAGAAAGAGAACCTCTGGACTGATTAGTCTCATCCGGGACCATTGACCATCAGCCATCAGCACGGAGCATCCATTGTGAGCAGAGCCTTGTACCACTGTGCTGCAAGGAGAGTGACACCTAGAAACAGGAGCATGCTTTTTACCTTTCAAGTGTGGATAATCTACTAGCACACACAGGACAAGTGTAGGAGAGACCCAAAGATGATGCCCATCTGCGGAAGGACTGTCCCCAACTCTGCCTCCTTCTATGCGCATGTCTGTGTCTCTTCAGCTTTGCAGACTCGTGGTATTTCAGCAGATTCCCAGTCCATGCTTGTTGCATTTAAGACAAAATTAGAGAAAACCCAAACACAAATAATGTACTACATATGGCGTCTAACTGTAAGACCAAACAAAGCAGACGATTAAATGACTTCTGGTAGCATGAATGAGGTTAGTTTGGCAGTGGACTAAGGAGGCGGGTAAGAAATGAGACACTTTAGTGGAGAAAGAGACACAGGGATAGACATGTCTGAATTCACAAGGGAAGACAACATGAAGACGGCTTGAACAAATGGTGTCTGTCTTGGGGAGCTCTAGTTTTAGACACAGTGTATTTTCGGAACTTGAGTGAGCAGGCAGATTGGTGTCCAGCCACTTCCTGTAAAAAGCCATGCTTCTTCTTTTGCCCATGTGTGTATTGGCCAAAGGGAAGGAAGAAAGGTAGAGGTCTGTGGGGCAAAGTGGAATGCTGGAATATTCTGAGCTTCACTGGGAAAGAGCAATGCCATCTGACACAGGACTGGGAGTGGTTAGCAGAGGTTCGGTGGGTGGGCGAAAGGCCTGGAATAACTTCTGGGAGTGTCTTCATTAGGTGATGGCTTGCCATCCATAGGTCAAGATGTGACCTAAGTTCTTAGGACTATGAAGCAAATGTAAGTAGAAAACTATTAAGAAAAGTGTGTGTTCAGACAAAATAAAGCAAGAGTCTAACTCAGGGAAATGATTCACTGCTATGTTTGGATGCAAAGTGTCTCCAAAGACTCATATCCTAAAGGCTTCATTGCACAGCAGTATTTAGAGACAGTCAGATCACAAGAACTCTGATGTAATTAGTGGATTGATCTATGGAAGGATTCATAAGTGAGTAAACTATTGTCAGGAATTAGAAACTGTGGAAGATGGCCTTCTTTGGAAGAAGGGGGTTGCTGAGGGCATGCTTTGGAAGGATACATCTTCTCCCCCACCCATCCCACCCACCTTATCTCTGCTTCACGGATGTTATGAGGTGAGCAGCTTTCTTCCACAATGCCCTTACGTGATACCTCAGTTTTGTCTCAGGTCTATAGTTAGCAATGAAACCAGCAGACCATGGCCTGAAATCACGAGAAAAAATGAGTTGCTTTTCTCAGGTATATTGTCACAGTGGCAAGAAGCTATCTAACAGCCATCCACACATTCATGCAGTTTTAAGCCCTTCCTCCATTTTGAATTTACTCTTCCAGTGCAAAGGGTTATTGGTGTGGGTTAGGCTTCCAGCTGCCGGCCAAACTTTTGCAGTATAAGTACACCAAATCCCTGCCAGAGAATAAAATGGATCCCATGCAAGAACCTGGGAGGGGAGTCTGATGGGAGAATAAAGAAACAGTTTCTATAATTTAACTATTTTCCAAGCAGCTCACACTTGTGAATCCTGCAAGCATTTCCTTTAGATTTTAAGATGTTGGAACTTAAGACTGAAAAAAAGGGGTCCAAATACCACCCTAGCAAACCCCAGGGGTTGTTTTCCTCTTTGCTGGTTCTCCACATTGCTTACACAGAATATTTGCTTGAAGGAAGTAGGATTTCAGAAACATCTGGTTCCACTGTTTTTTGTTTTTGTGTTTTAGACAATCTAATGCAATTTGTTTGTAATAAGATATGATCTGTACTAAATTTGAATGTCTGTGTTATTCAATAGATTTAATGAAGTTTTGCTGTTCTGATACATGTAATATTGTGCCTGTCTTCTGTGGACTCCAGGTGGAAATGATGAGGCAGGCTAATAATAATGGCATGCTTTACAAGGAGGCGTTAATTTATCAAGGAGTTCGCATATGATCTCATTAATATTTTACCTTGGGGAAGGCTGAAGGGCGAGGAGCTGCTGTAAAACCCCATACATATCAAACCAGCCACAAGATAGGACCAGCTTCATTAATGCCTGCCTGCGCTCATTTTCAAAGATGGCCTCTCCACCTCCCCTCATTCATGCATTATGGAGTTCCTGTTTCTGGGAGCTAGTGGCTTCCTGTTGACCACACATGGCACCAGCAGCTGAACATTACACGCCAAGCATAAGAAAGTCTGCATTCTGCTCCTGGTCCTTTACACTTCCTAAGGCATCCTGTCTTGGAATGAGCAATTGATAGAAGCCCAAAGCACCCAGTGAGAGCACACACGGCAGCTCTAGCGGGCAGCGGCACCAACGGTCATCTTTGGACTTCTAGTTCTGTCGAGTCTTCAGGCGACTCCAGCTCCAGCTACCGTCTCACCACAGCGGGTTGAAACAGCTTGAGTGACCACAAGCCAGCCGACCACAGAACTGACAGACATGTTGATAAACTATCGAAAGCTTCTAAGCTTTGGAGTAGCTGATAGCATAGCTGTGACTAACCAGAATGCTTGGCTAGATGCTACTTGGCGACTTGATCATTGAGTTTTGTTATAAGCATCATCTCAGAGGAACACATCAATATCTTTCAAGGGCAATACCTCCAGTGATCTGTAACAAAGATCTTCACAAGGTTCTATTGCCTCTGACATTGCCACACTGAGGATCAAGCTCCTAATATTTAAAAGCTTGGGGAATACTCAAGTCATGCCAAAACTATACTGCTGCATGTTTTTATGTCCATTTCTTTTTTAAAAAAATATTTTTTTATTTATTGTACATTGGGGTTTTGCTTGCATGTATATCTGTATAAAGGTGTCAGATTCCCTGGAACTACAATTATAGGCAGTTGTGAACTGCCGTGTTGGTGTTGGGAATCCAACCCAGGTCCTTTGGAAGAGCAGCCAGTGAGTTCCCCTAACTGCTGAACCATCTCTCCAGCCCTTATGCCCATATCTGACTTTCATTTGTTGATAAGGGGAAACAGGTTTTCCCAAATACTTGTTAAAATTTCAATTATTTTGCAGCGTTGAAAGTCAAACCTAGGGCTTTGCGTCTTCTAGCTCTGTGTTAACCTTCAGCTCCCAAGGGTCCTTAAAAAATTCTCCACTTATTGTTCATAGTTCAGGGAGATGTGCCCTGCCCGGTGGGCACTGCTCTGGCAGATGACATCACCTTGGTTCTAGACGTGTAAAGGGACAAGAGGGCAGTTGAGCTCTGAAAAACATATTGAAACAAGAATGATAAGCATGATCCTGACCAGCTAAGTGGTAGAGTGGAAGGGACCTGGAGACAGATGAAGCTGAAGCTATCTGAAGAGTCCTTGCAGTTCTGTGGGCCTTACGTTCCACCAACAGGCCTCTCTCCCTTGTATGTGACCTTTGGGTCTGAGTAAGTGCGGCCTGGTGTTCAAGGCTCTTTAGGTAAACTGAAAAGAAAGGGATCCCTTATATATGTCCTTTCACTGGCCATAAGGGGACACTATTCCAGCGTTCTGTGGCTCTATTCCATGCTTCTCCAGAAGAAATCAGGGTAGAGGAGGCTTCTGAAATCCACCATGCCCCTGCGGCTATGCTTCTCGTGGATAGAGAGAGAGAGAAAAAAAGATTTCTCCAAGCGAAATTCCAAGGACTTAACCTAGAAGATCCTGGAGTCTACATGCCTAGTGAGGATAAATAAGAAGGATAGCTAAAGCCCAATGCTGACTTTCCGTGTTCTAAAACCTTTGGAGAGGACTTTCACCTGGTCACTGGTGCTTCATGCTCTAGTTGCCTCTGCTGGAGCAGGCTCTTCTTCCCCGTAGGTCTTGTAGGCTTCATTGAACACACTGGTAGAAATGAAAGGAAATGCAAGCACGGAAAACACTGCCTGCATAGGAACCTTGACTTCAAATTCTTATTCTCCCGTTCCCTATAAACTTTCCTTGAGAACAGAAGGTACACACGTACCCTCATCCACTCCAACCTCTCCCCGCCTACCTACTGTGGAAGCTCAGTGGAAGCAATTTGGTCTGGATGTGAATACGAAGAATATGGGAACCCTTTTATAAGAGGGACTCAGGGTGCCAGGGGGCTCCCTAGGATTTAGCACATCTAACCCTTCCCTTAAAGGCCCCATTCAGACCACGAGGCTGTGACTCGTGTCTTCTGTTGTACATATTGCCCTTGGCTTCCAGACCAAAGCAGGACATGTCTGTGTCTCAGCAGCAAGAGAGGGAACTTATTTCCTATGATGACAAGGAGCCCAGCACTGCCTGTTCGTCCTGTGATTTCATTTCCACTCTCAGCTTGTGAGTCAGAGCTGGCCAATTACTGAGAAGCTGTGTGTATTGTCCAGGGTAGCGCTGAGCAGAGAGAGCTAAATAAGTATAAGGACTGAGTGGGCTTTGCTCATAAAGCCATTTCCTTCCCTTGAAATCAAACTTAATTAAAAAAAACACGTTAGCCCTAGGCTTCCCAGGGCCGGCACTGCCTGGTACAACCACGCACATTGTGATCTGTCTAAGGTCACCGTCGTGGGGATCTAAGCTGATGGCACAGTATAGAGTCGTACAGGGCCCCACCTGCTGCCGCAGCACAAAGAAATTTAGCCAAATCAGCAATTTTCTATTGGAAGTGGGCTGAGGTTAGCTTTCCCAGGGAATCAGGCACAGTGTCTCATGCCTATACTCCCAACACATGGAAGATTGAGACAGGAGGATTGCCAGGAGCTTAAGGCTAGCCATGGCTGCACAGTAAATTCAAGGTCACTGTAGACTGAGAGTGAGACTTTGTCTCAAAAACAATAACAAGAAATAGAAATAATAACATAAATAAAGAAAGACAACTTTAAAGCAGCCCCCCCACCCCAGCACAGTTTCCCAAGTTTCCAGTGCTCTCACTTGTTAGCAGAAACTTGCAGTTTGCAAGTCATTGTTGCTTAGTAGCTAATAGGCTACCTCATCTGCTTCCAGGGAGTTTATGGGAGGCAATTTATAACACCTACCTCAAAACCAGAAGGAGACAAGCCTTGCCTTCAGGGAGTCGAACTCACAATAGGAAAGTCTTCTTGGCAGCTTGGAGGGCCATAGGAGCTCTTCCCTCCAGCAAAAAAGAAAAAAAAGAAAAAGGAAAAAAAGAAAAGAAAAGAGAAAAAAAGCGCCAAGAAAATGAGGTCTTGGTAGGTATCACTAGGCTCCTTTCAGTCAGTGCATCTCCCAAGATCTGGCAGGAACAGCCCAGGTCTCTGGAGGGTGGGGCCTGACTCTTCCCAGTGTCTGACACACCCTGCAGGCTAGCCTGGGGAAGCAGAGCTGTTAGCTGCCCAGGTGAAATCCTCCAGGGAGACTCCTAATCAGAAGAGAAGAGGCCAGGCTTGAGGCACAGGGAGGTGAGGCAGTAGCGACACCGGGAGTTAGGTATCATCTCTGAAAGGAAAGCAAGATGTACAAGGTGTGTGTGTGTGGGGGGGGCGGGTTAGTATTCAGGTTGAAAAGGGCTTTTTAAATGCGACTTGGCATCATCGGCAATAATCTACTTTAATTTGCTGTAAAAAAGATGCCGCTCTTGCCTCTCTATATGTGCGTCTATACACAGATGCGGGAGAAAATGCCCCCACCATGCCTCCACCCTGCCCCAACTTCGCTAAATGTCTTGGCCACATTCCTGTGGCTTGAAGGTTCCCAGGGCAGGACACTGGAGTTCCTGGCTCAGCTGCGGCTCTCTTCACAGCTCGGGCCACTGGACTCTGCTGTTTTCCTTGGAAGGTCCAGGTTCAGCATCTTGTAGGGAAAACTGAGAGCCTAGCCACTATTGTGAGTTGTCCTCTGCTTCGTTTCTCCTCCTGATGCCTGTCAGGCAACCGAGATAAAGAGGTCTTCCCTACATCCTCAGTTGTCACCAGCGCAGCCAGGCAGCCCTTACTCAGTCGCCTCGCCTCTCCCTACTTCCCATTTCTAAATACACAACATTGATTTGCACATAGCACATGGTGCCTCCAAATAATTGACAAATCTTCCTCCTCAGCATAGCCAATGGGATCAGATGAACAACTAGAATTTCAGCCACTCCACACCCCCTCCCCCATCCCATAGAGACTAAGAAAAAATTGCACATCTAGGAACAATATGTGCAAGTGTGGTCTCCTGGCAATTTGCAGCCAATTACAAGTGTACATTGCTTTGCACAATGGATGTGCTGCAGAAAAGGTTATATGCAAATCGAATTTTTGTAAATTGAATTATATTTAACATGCACCAAGGGAGTGGACTATTTTAGGGAGCCCAAAGTTGAATTCATTTTGTGGGGCAAGGAACCGTTTTTTAAAGCAAGTTACCATCCTCCAACTCATATATATTTTCTTTTGGATAAGATCAGTGTTTATTATGTTGGACTTTTCTGAACTTCAGCATGATGACAATGCTGAGATGATAATAATAAAATTATTATTTTTTATTACTTATAATAAAATATTAATTTATAACTATCATATTTATAGTTATAAAATTGTTACTCTGGGCATCTCCTCAGAGTCCTAGAGGCAGAAGGAAGGTAGGAACTAGTGATTCTGCTCCCAAAGGAAAGGTGATGAGGACAAAGGGAGACTTGCCAGCCCTAATCTGTGAGCTTCCCCATAGTGCTATTGTTGTTTGGGGTTTAGGTGCAAGTGACTCACCTCAGCCTGAGCTCTTGGTGCCTATTACATTCTTCTCACTGGGAATTGCAGACACCCCCACCCCGCCCTACGCCAGATGACATTATGTAACAATGGTCAAACTAATCAGAGTCCTGTTAACCTTTGATAGTCTCAGCACAGAGCCTGTGGCCTCTCTGCTCAGTAAGGCCTCCCCAAATGTCTGGGACCTGAGAGAGCACACAGGAAAAAGTGCAAATCAGAATGAACAAACCCTGAGGTAAAGAGCTGCAAACTGTAACACTGTGTCAACCTCATTAATTGTGAAGTTTAGTATTCATAAAAATTTAATTACCTAAGAATTAGAACAAAAGAAACAAACTGCCAATATTTAGGGCTACTGTAATGGTCCATACCTTAAAAAAATTTTAAAGGGAGTCTAGAGATAAACTATATTGGTGTCCCCCCCTCTATAAAATTGTATTATTACATGTTATTATATAATTAACAATAAAACTATATATTATCTATATTATCTAGAAGCTGGGTTATCTATAAGGAAACAGCTAATGCTGAAATGTCAGTAGCACAATACAAAGACGATTTCTGTCTTTCTCAGGGATGAGGTTGGAGTGACTCTCTACCGTGATGTGGTTCATCAGCTCAGGCCTGCCACCTTCTTAGGGGGCATCCAAGTCTGCTTCACCCAGAAGTTTCCCATTAACTCTGCCTGGAAATGGTATCATCGCGTCTCTTGTTCCATGGGCTGCAGCTGTTTACTTGCGCTTGGGAGAGATGGCTTTTTATATATGTACAGAGACCTGGTCTTGTCTATGATGTACAGTACGAAAATCTAGAAGAAGCCAGTAAGATAAATATTCTGAAATCATTCCATTCCTATATAGCTGGGTATTTAAACAGATATAAATATAAAATGCAACAAAAGCCATTGGGCACCTTAGGACAAATTTAACATAGAATCTGCAAGAGTTTTGTACACATATTCAATACACAGTATTGAAGGACAAAAAGAAACTAATCCTCTTTCTACTGTTTATGTTGAATACAATTGTGATTGAAACATGAATTTCTTGATACTGGTAAGCAGATCCTATCAAACGGTTTTTTAAAAAGACAACTTGCAGAAGGTGACTATGGGTGACAGAAGACGTGCTGAGAGCAAGTAAGGAGGAGGTATTCTTGTCAGCACAGATAAGTAGACAAAGGCTACCAATAAGTTCGGCAGCTCTCCTATGTGGAACACACTAGCGCTACTGGACAAAGGTGACAGCATTAGTCAGTGCAAAAAGAGGTCAACCTGTCATTGGGATCACTGGATAATCTTAAAAGATAAAATAGGCTGAGGCAGGGGGATTACCACGAGTTTGAAGCCAGCCTGACCTGAATAGTGAGTTACTGGCCATTCTAGACTACAGTGTGAGGACATGTCTCAAAAAGACAACAATAACAATAAAATCACAGATTATAAATGTTCATAAATGTCTGAAGTTAAATAATATCTAAACATAAAACTATATAAGACACTTTCAGCAAGAGGGGAGAGAGATTGGGGGATAGTAACAGGGGAGTAAATATGAGATGAACAATGATATATATATGAAAATATTATAAGAAAACCCAAAAACTTAATAAAAATAAAATAAAATAAAAGGTTTTCCTCGGTTTTCTTTACAGTAAAAATAGTATTTTTTTAGTGTACACTGTGGGTGTATTTTGATATTTTGTAGGATTTAAAATGGTGCTCAGAAACACAAGGGTCCATCACTGCCCCATGCTATAATCGCACTGTCTGTCTGATCGCCACTGAGGGCCAAGAGGGCAGAGAGTCTTAACGCTTTGGCCACGGTGGTGAGGAGCCCTTATGGCTCCAGGTAGCCTAGGTCAGCTAGGCTTGTGTTTGGAGCAAGATGGAGTGGCAGGGATATTGCGTCAAGGAAGACATCTTATAAGCGGTACCTGTCCTGTTAGTTCAGGCTTGGTGAGTCTGTGGCACAGGGGACTTCCAGAAAAGAGAAAGGAGTTGCCTGGTCCAAAGACTGAGTCACAGGAGGAAGGAAGTGACTTTGAATCTCTCATTCCCAGGGCTTAGATTCGCTTTCTTTTTTCTTGATGGGTTTGCTCAGAATAAAGGAGTATTCCTTGCCTTTTCCTAAAGTTCCCCACTGCTAGCCCCTCAGTTCTATCTACCGCACAGCTTTCTTCTGCTCCAGATACCACACTGTTTAATTAACTACACCATCTTTTTGTCTTTACCCTGTGTACTATTTACTCTATTTACCACCAATCAATGGCCAAAGCTCACAATTCCAGTGTAAGTAGGCTAACTTTACCCTCCCGCCCCCCCCCCATCCGGCCACACAACATTATTGGAGCTAACCACCGAGAGGGTGTTTTGGAAGGCAGGGGAGAACACAGGACAAGGAGGATTCTAGAAAATAAGGACGTCAATAGAACACTTACCTTCTTTCTGACACTGCTGGAGGTGCCTGTCTGCGACATGGGAAAACACAGGCAGTGGAGAGGCCAGCCGTTCTCTATGACTGTAATGGCTTATACGGTTGTCACCTTGACAGGATCATGAATCTCCTTGGCAGGCTATCTCTGGGCACCCCTGTGTGAGAGTTTGTAGACTTGGTTAACGGAGGTGCGAAGATCCGCAGTAAGCTTGGGTGGCAGCATCCTATGGGTTCGGGTTCCAGACTGAAGTCCAAGGAGAGGAGCAGAGCACCATCATTCACGTCTGTTTCTTGACTGCAGATGCAACGTGACTTGTGGCCTTGTGTTCCTGCCGCCATGCTCTCCCCACCATGCCGGACCTGAGCCTCCAACTGTGGGCCAGCATAAATCCTTCCTCTTTAAATGGCTTCACGTCGGGTATTTTGTCACAGCAACAACAACAAAGAAGAGCAACTACGGCTAGCCATGCTTCCTGCTCAGTGGGCCACCAAACCACATTATCACGAGCTGGGAGACAACTCAATAACTCGTACATTTTCCCAGGGTGGCACATGAACATTCATCTGTATTGATGATAAACTATAAATGATTTGGCATGGACTTATTAAGGTGGTGGCCACAGAATTAGGCAAAAATGATAGGAGACCCAATTGGGCATCATTTAGATGTCTCTGATAAAAGGTTTTAATATGGGGGATTCAGGAGATGGATAGCAAGGAATAAAGTAGTATGGAGAGAAACTGAATTCAAGGGTATGGTAAAGAAAAGTAGTGATAGAGATCCTAAAAGTATAATATTAGGGAGTCACCTATCACACCTTTGAGTATTGACGGCAATTGTCCACAGGAGAAGCTTCGTGTATCCCCCAGAGTCGTGGATACAATTCCACTTAGTGTCCTAACATACTGGCTTTTAATCATGACTAAACCCAAGCCAGCTCAAAATGCCTTTCTAAAAACTGCTTAGGAAGGTTTCTTCAAGTTTCTTTTGAATGACATACATTTTTCCCCCTTAGTGGTTATGTATTTTAAACTAGAAAGATTTAAATATCTTTCATTTAAATCTATATTTATATGTATATACACACTAATATACTTACATATATAAAATGTGTAGACTTTTTTCTAAGACAATTTAGAAAATAAGAGAAATTAGTAGTAACTTTGTGTGTATTCATTAATTTTGGAGAACTCGCACTGATTAACAGAATTGTGTGTGTGTGTGTTAAACATACCTATGTGGGTGTGCGTGACTGAATGCACCCGTTCAGAGTTCCACGACACACTGCTAGAAGTCAGTTTTTGAAAACTAACCTTAATACACAAGTGTTCATGTTACCTACAGTGACATCCTGAGAACCTTTAGTGAACACAAAATGTGGCATCAAAGACAGCTAAAACTCATATGTATCTTTAAAAACTATCAAAACGTCCATATTAGGAAGGATTGTTCTTTAAAATAGCCACTCTGGAGGCCCTCAGTGCGTCCTTTGATGGCTCAAAGCTTCCTTCAAACTCACCTGAGATTATTTTCAGAGCTAGTTTATCCTTTCCCTTTGTCAGACACATTCCATTGGAAACTGGATGACAAAATTATCTAACATAAAACCGAACATGTCGCCATTCTCCATGTCTGCAGTTTGACACAGACACCCAAAGGGATGCACTTGGGGCATGACAAAAGACTTCCTCTTCACGTATCTGCCCCGGTCCCTCTCTAGTCACTCTATGAGGGGCTTTGCTTTTTTCCTGGAGAGTAAAGGGGTTTCCCCAACCAAAGCTCAACAGAGGCACAGACAGGAAATTCTCCTGAGACTAAAACTCACCAAGTTTTGGAGTAGGAGTTTGGTCTGGGGCTACTAAGGAGTGGGGGTGTTCAGAGTGTGAGGGCTGAGTCTGTGCGGGCTGTCCTCGAGGTTGGTGACATGTTTCTGGAGCATCAAGCAGATGTGTTCAGAGACAGAAACAAACCCACCCAACAGATATGGGGACTTAGAGCACCAAGTCCTCGGGAGGCCAGTGACAGTTGCTTCTGGACATGGTTGATAATACATTTCTTCTGGCATTAACAATCTAAATTCCAGAGGGCATAGAGTAGGATAGGAAGGATGAGGGCAAAGGCAATTATAGAGGAAAAAAATATAAAAGAAAAATCCCTGCATTTGACTTGGGACCTTACAGCAGCACTAATTTAGGCGCTAAGGGTCTTTATTATTGTTCTTATTCATTTGTTTATGGAACAGAAAACTTCACATACGTCATGTTTCCTTGTCTGATCATTTGCCAGTTCCTAGCTATGCAACACCTCTCAACTTTATTAAATATAATGATACAAAGACTGGGTCATGGGCTAGAGATGTCCCCTCCTGAATAATTAAAACAAAATTTTCTTTAAAACAATAAATAGATTTGCACTTGGTTTTCTTTTTGATCTTCACCAAATCAATGACAACGAGCAAAGGGACTCCTTTGTATTTGCTCTGAAGTCAATTGCTTTTAATGCATGTTAGGTAATCCTAAAAACAAATTCTACCAAGCTTCATGGGGAATCTCAGGCATGTGCTCTGCACGAGCAGTAAAGGACATCTCGCAAAGGGCTGGGGACTCTGTCTCTGTATGGCCCTCTGTCATTTGAGCAGTCGTGCTGACCTGGCCAGGTGCTGTTTACACATCTCTCAAATGAATCTGCATCAGTAGGCATGATCTGAGAAACCCAGAGAAGCCCCGGGGGCCTTTCAGAGCAATTCATTTGTTCATCCGTTCACTCGTTCATTCAAGCGAATTCTTCAGTAAGCATTTCACATGTACAGGACACAGGCAAAGCTCTGGACTTGGGTCTGTAAAGTTGTGCGAACTGGTTTCTTTCTGTGAAGTCCTATCAAGGACACAACCTCTCAAGGGGGGACTGCTCCACTTAGCATTGGAAATTACAGTGTGGCTCAGCAGGCGAAGTGGATTACTAACAATTAATAATGATTACTACAGTCTAAGGGGTTCTAAGTTCTCATTTATTCCAGAATGATCCTGGGACCTCAGTTGGAATATATGGATAATGGAGGAAATACCCTCTCTCTCGAGGACAATCATGGCAAAATTCTAGCAAGATTGGAGGGTAAATAATGGTCAGGAAAGGTGGCAGAGGAAGTGGAAGACGCAAAGGAGCCCTGGGTTCATAAGGTGCTTTGTACACCAGGGGTAGGATTTACGGGGCAGGGTGGGGATTTGGAAGGGAGGAGATCATTCAGCTTTACAGGGTCTCAAATTGCTCATTTTGAAACCAGAGGAAACAGTATCTTCCTTGTAGGTTAGCGTGATGATCAAATAAGATACCGTGAAAGAAGTGCCCCGTGTAATGTCAGGATGTGGTGGGACCCAGACCAGCACTTAATGGACCAATGGATGATTGGAAAAGCAGCTCATGTAGAAGCTGGAGAAAGACTGAGCCAAAGAAAACCGATATTTTCTCACCTCCTTCCTCTGGCCTCTTCTCACCGGGGCTCGGGCTTGTGTGCTCAACCCCTGTGCCGCTGTGATAGCCGAGGGTCATTTTCCTGCATCAATGGAGCTCACATTGATAGAACTTACTCTAATAAGATCATCCCGTGTCTACTGAAACTCCAGCTTCAAATATTCTTCCTTAAGGACTCGTACTCATGCTGAAGCAATTGTCCCACATTGCAGTTTGGAAGTTATGGTTACTGTTCACTTGGCTCTCTTTAGGAAACTAGGCCACGAAGACTTCTTCCAGCTACCCCGTGAATTTGCCTGCTGATATTGTCACCTACTTTCCTCTCTGTCTTGCATCCTGTACATTTCCTTTATGGGATTAGAGCAGGGTGATAGGGTGGGGGTAGGGCGCAGAAGGACTTGTGCTCCTGGCTCTCCACTCAACAGAGAGGTAATAACAGTTGTTTTGAAGAAACTCGTTCTTCCTTCGCCATGATTTCACATGCTCTGCTCTCCAGATACCTTGGGAACATGCCACAGGTAATGATTTCGACAAAAACTTAATTCATAGTCACCTTTGAAAAATGATGTCAGGGAAGTGGGTGAGATGGCTCAAAAGATAAAATGCAATGAGGCCAAAACCCTGAGTTTGATTCCAAAACCTGTGTAAAAAAGTCAGATGTGGTGGTGCATGCATAGCTCATCATCTGTAATCTCGGTACTTCCACAGTGAGATGGGAGGCAATGACAGAAGTGTCCAGAAGCATGACAGAAGCAGGAGATCCTGCCTCAACACCGGGGAAGAGGAGAGTCAACTCCTGAAATGTATCCTCTAACTCCTACATGAGTGTTGTGCCATGCATGCACTTGTACACACACACACACACACACACACACACACACACACACACATTTTTATTATTTAATTCTTTTTCTGATGATTTTAGGCTAATTCCTGAACCAATAAGCGCTGACTTACTGATTCATAAAATGGAACGTATTATTGCCTTGGATGATGAAACAAGATAATGTTGCAGAACTTATCACAAACTATAAGCCAAAGAGGTGTTACTTTTGGCCAGGTATGGTAGTGCAAGCCTGCAATCCCAGGACAAACAAACAACAGACAAACAACGAATGCTAATCTTGATCCCCACAGTATTTTGTGTAGCTCTCTGGTTCTCAGGTCAATGAGCAGCATGAATTTCAGCCGCTGGTGTTTTTTATGTTGTTTTCATTTTTTGTTTGTTTTTATCAGCATTAGCCAAAGAAACCCAAGCTAAAAAAAGACAGTGTCACTGCTTCCTGAGACCTAGGAGCATGTATGACCTTCAGTGTGACATGTGGGGTGCCCAAGAGCTATAGACCATGGTCTAGCCTAAGTTGTCCTCTTTGACTGCTCCTGGAGAACAGTGTCTATAAAGATACTCTTTCCTACCTCCATGGAGAAGTTCCCATGTGGGTCAGTGGGGGAGACCATTTTCTTCTTCCTTTATAGCAGTCATTGCCATCAGGCCTTAGGCACTGTGCCTCCCAGCTCTCCCAGGAAAGATGTGCAAGACTCTTAACACAGTCATTCATTCCCTTCTGAACCTTTGTGCCTGTCCCCGGCTTCATTGACAGAATACGGATTCCAGATTTACGCCGTGAACTTGAGTATGAATCAACCATGAAAACCTGTGCTTACAAACCTGTAGTTTAACCCCTTAAGTGGGGAACTAATATGCAAGAAATAAGAGCCAAGACCCAAAGCCTCCTGCTCTTGGCTGGGAGGGCACCTGCCAAGAATCACACTTCCTGTTTCCCAGTCCCTTTTGTCCTGAGCTGCACTTCTGTTCCCATCAAGTGGTCAGGGCCTTGCTCCCTCCAACCCTCCCTGCAGACGAGGACTTGGGAGTTATTAACAACGGAAGC
Organism: Ondatra zibethicus; assembly: GCA_004026605.1. NCBI lineage: Eukaryota > Metazoa > Chordata > Mammalia > Rodentia > Cricetidae > Ondatra > Ondatra zibethicus. The sequence continues at coordinate 235,544 of PVIU01000400.1, forward strand.
TCAATTGTCCCCCTTGGCTTATCATTACTAAACAGGCAGAGGAGAGCTTTAGCTTACCATTGATTTAGATTAGTCTGTCCGTTTCGATATTATTAATTGCCCGAGTTAGCATACCACATGTCAACATCCAAATCCGACTTCCTACGAGTTAACTGTTTCATTTACAGCGCCCTTCCCCACAGCTGTCCCTGCAGCCCTTCTTACAGGCTTCCCGGGCCCGCATGTAATGTCTGGCAGGTATCCCTTCAACTATTGTCACCCCAAGTTATTAGGCTGGGGATCAACATAGGTCGCTTCTTTCAGGGGAGGCCACCAGGCTAATCTTTTGAAGTGACATTTCCCTAATAACTTAACATTTGCCAAAGTTCTCCATCACATCTGCAGAAAGTAAACAGGAGGGTTAATTTAGTTCTCTGATCTCTTGTTATAAGCCTAATTATTTTACATGTCTTCATTTCATTAATGAATTGCTGCTTTTCGCATGCAGCTCCTTCCCCATTGCTTTTGTTTAAACCTCCTGGTGGGAAGGGATAGATTAATTTTGTTGTGCCTTAATGAAACTGTATGCTACATTAGATTTAACCATTTGGCATGCACTGCCAACATCACCATTATGCATAATGAATTATTTTTTGTGAGTCCCAAACTACTGTAGACCTTCAGTGTTCCCCTTCAGACACTGCGACGAAGCGACTGGCAGGCACTTGCAGCGAGCTCCATCATTGCCTCTGGTGTCTGCGGAAAGAGGCCTGTAGTTTTCCACTTTCTGCCAATGGCACAGAGGCATCTAGGTTTCCTGCTGTAAGGAACCCAGATTGGTGATGAATTTCCAGGGAACATCTTGCAAGTGAAACTAGCAAGTTAGTTAGTTTTAAGGTTGTGAGGACAGAGCATTGAGCTAGCACCTTGAGGCAGGCTCGAGAGGTCATTGTCATCACATCTAAAGCAGACATGGCTCATCCCTGCTGGTAAGCAAGGGCCATCTGTGGTTGGGCTGGTCTAGCCTGGGCTTGGCTGGCAGTTTGGCTCCAGGCTGCACTGGCTAGGGTGTCTCATGTCTCCACTTACCTTCTGGGACCAGCAAACTAAGCTACGGGACGGCAGAAGCTTAGGAGGTCAGGCTCAAAGGTGGATTTACCTTATAATAGACATGGTTATGGTCACACATTTACTGCACTCCCAAGGGTATTGCTAAGCCTACAGTCGAGAGGCTGGGAGGTTTCCTCTGTGAAGAGGCATGGCATAGATGAGGCTGTGAGAAATGGCAAATGGATTGAGACCAACAACCAAATTGTTGATATGGTTCTAGAGGTTGTCTGGGTTCTAGGTAGTAGCCATCACCAAATTCTCAAACTGAGCCATTTGCTAAAATTAAGGTGGGCCTAGCCTGGACTTTTCCTTAGGCAGAGCTCCAAGCACGTCAGGCTGGCAACTCCCTGACTTACCACTTTGACAAACCTGATGTAGTGTGTCTGGAACCAAGTCTCATTGAGTTGCATACATTCTCATGACTCCTTCTACCTATAACTTGGGTTCCTTGTGGTTTGCTGCTTTGAAAGCCATCTCTTTGGTTACCTAAGTTGCCTATTTCCAGATTTTTTCTGAATTGGCTTGGAAAACATTTGCTTTTACAATCATTACTATTTCTTGCCTGGATGTGTCTACATAGCCCCTTCCAGAAAAATCTCCATATTTAAGATTTGGAACAGTTGTCCTTTTGCTTGAAACTGGGATTTGGCTTGTTCTTTGTCCTGGAAACTATCAGCTTGACCTTACGGCCTTGATCTTTCCCCCACACTGAATTCTGGTTCCCAGACTTAAAGTCCAGCTAGAAATAGGGGTACCCAATGCCAGAGTTCAATGGTGTCTTACATTCTTCTGAGTGTTCCCTGTAATTCTTTTGATATTTAAAATGTATTTCTGTAGACTGAAGATTGAATTTAGGGCTTTGCACATACCAGGCAAACACTGTCACCAAGACACATCCCCAATCATTATTTCTAGACAGGGTCTTGCTACACGTCCTAGGCTGGCCTTGAGCTCATCCAGTATCCATGCAGGGTCTTGAACTTGGAATCCTCCTGTCCTAGGTGTCACAGTGCCTAGGATTATAAGCCTGCAAATTTGGAGAAAGTTGGGTACTCAGGGTTGGATAGACTAGGACAAATTGTTTGAATGCAGAAAGGATGAGGAACCCAAGAAGAGAGAAACACTTAACACAATGATAGCTTAAAATTGGGTTCTATGTTCTGGGTTCAGTGGCAGATGCTGCGGCCACAGGCAACGGCCTACAGACTCCATTTGCTTTGCCTGGACAGTACGACTCTTCCTGCTCTCAGCATTTGTCTTCAGAGTTCCCCTCACTGAGGCTGCTTCCCCATGACACTTCTGTCAGTCATTCAGATCTTTCCTGCAACACACCTGCTTCAAGATCACCATCTTTGCTCTTGTGTCTTCCCTGGCCTTCCCATGGTCCTTGATGCTCACTCTTCCTCTACTCCTGGACACTCCCTGTTTCCTGACCCCACTTGATGTTTTAGCGTGTGTACTGAATGCCATCCCACACACTGGACAGTTTCCTTTTCGTTTTGTCAATTGCCTCTCTTCTTCCAGAGTAGATGCCTTTTGGTTGTCTGTTTTGATTTTTCTGCCTTTTTGCTTCTAGTATGTATAGTAAGCACTCAAGCAATGACTGCAGAATGAGGGAAGAAAAAAATGACAGAAGGGGCAGAAGGGTAGCCAGAGAGGGCTGGAGGACAAATCCAGGCAGAAATCAAAGCAGGATGTACAATCGCATGAGGTCACACAAAGTTCATACCCAGGTCTCCAAGAGGTGAGTCAGTTGGGTGCTCAGAAGGCACTGCTGTGTTCAGCATCCACCTCTGCTCGCTCCTCATCTAGAGTATCCAAACTGAATTGGCGTTCCTCGCCACCACTTAACGATCGCCATCCTTACTTCAGCTCCTACACGCATGGGTGGGTTGCTGAAACAGCATCCATTTATTACTCAGCTAGAGAGCTCAGCATCCCGTGTCTTCCAAAGATGTTCTGACTTCATCTGTCTCTCGCTCTCTCTGTCCCCATTATTCCTATCATCTCCTAATGGGCAGTGGGCACCTTAATCAGCTCTCTGTTTCAGCACCCCAGCCCTCAATCTCACTCACTACCATGTTCCCTTGCCTCTAGGACAAAGTCCAGACTTCACAGCATCATATGAAGCCCTGTGCCCTTACCGCGCATTCTAGCTTCATCTTTCCTACCGCATCAAGGTGAGTCTCCACGGTCCTCTACACCTATCTATTACAGTGCAGTTTGTGTTATACTTTGTACATGTTTTCATTGTACAGGTTCTTAGATATGTTCAGTTTTAAAAATATGTTTAGTATTTATCTCCCTAATCAACATTGTTCGGGAAATCATAGACATTATTTTTCTTATTATATAATAAATACACAGGAATTAAAATGAGAAGTATCCATACATGGTCCCCATAGGATCACCTGTGCTACAGGAAGTATGACCCCCCCACACACACTTTCAAACCATTGAAATATGTGATTTGGCTAATTAAAACCCATTGAACTGAATCAGGGTGTGGTTACAGAAACTGTGATTCCAGTACTTGAAATGCTGAGGCAGGAGGATTGAATTTCTCCTACTTTGTGGCTACTGTTCCACATACCCTAGGTGTATTCATTCAGTTGAAGCTCATCATAACCCCATGAGATGGAGCTAAAATAACTTTCATCTTATAGAAAAGAGTACAGAGGCTCACAGCTTGTCATGCCCAATGTCCCACAGATAACAAGAGGTTGACCTGGCATTCAAGCTTAATCATTGGCTCGGCCACACATTCCTTTTCTCTATTCACATAGCATCTGCACAGATCTTAGTGCTGCAGATGCCTTCAGTGTTTGGACTCTATGACAGTGGAGCCTGTTCTGATGGGAAGGTGGGTCACTCGGTGAGGTGGATGGTAGGATACCCAGAAAAGGGGACCTTGTAGAAAGCAGCATCCCAGCTGTCTGAGGTTTTCTAGGTTTGCTTTAAGAATCTCCTGACGAGGGCTGGGCACCATGCCCTCTTTTAAGGAAACAGCGGGGGGGGGGGCGGGAGGGGACTGGGAGAAGGGGAGGAAATATAAATTCTTTTTTTTTTGTTTGAATGGAAAAAAATAAAAGAATATGGGGGAAAAAAGACACACCATGCAGAGCCTCAAAAAAAAAAAAGAATCTCCTGATGAAAAGTTGGCATCGTCCTGACAGAATCTCAGGCTGCTAGCTTTTTCTGCTGTCCTGTGCACTTTGAGTCTCTAGAGATGCTCTGAGATTTCCAGCTCCAAGTAGGAAAGTGATGGAGCCAGATTGCCCATTTTCTGCCTACACCTCATATGCACATAGCAGAGGCCTGCCTGCCACAGAATAACCTCAAGTTCACGTGGTAAGGCTTCGTGGTATCTACACTTTATCTTTAAAAAGAAAATCTTAACTCACGCCATCTCTTTCCCTGCTGTTGGGTGTTTCAAGGAGTCTGTGCATGTTAGTCATTATTCCTGTCACATGCCTGTCACCGTTGCTGGGAGCCTATGTGTCACAGCATTCAAGATGATGCGGCCAGATACTATCGACCAACTCAGCATCTCTCTGAGAAACCATGCTCAGCTACATCCCTGTGGGTAATAAACAGGATGGATGTCCTCTAGCCCCTGATAGACTGTTATCTACAAATGTATAACTCAAAAGGAATTACCACCAATATTCTTTTAATTGGAAATATCCTTCTTCCGCCTAAGCAGATATGTGCAAGCCCCTCTCTTACTGAAGCCATCCGCAGCAGAGGAACATGTGTGTGAATGACAGCCTTTTAATCTTCCCCTGTAATCAGCTCCCCAAGCCAGAATGCTGAGTCTGTGAAACTGGCAAGCCCCATCTACTCCTCGGCTCCCCCTTGCCGCAGAGGCTCGGGTGGTCTGCCCTGCCCTTTTCCCTAACTTTAGCACTGGGACATTTTCGAAAGCCAGGATATTTTTCACCCTGGGCTTGATCTGCCATTAAAATCAGCCGACCTAGAAAAATAAAGCTTAGGTGAAGCGGCTTTTCTGATCCCATTATTGATAAGCTCTAAGAGTTCATCAATGAAAATTAGAAGTTGTTAATCCTGTACATTTACCCCCTTGATTTTTAATTACAGAAAAGAGAAGTAATGGATAATGTCTGGGGTTGCAGAGACACCAAAGCTGTCAAGAGAAAATTAAATTTACAGTCAGAGAGTTTTGTTTTCTCAAGTGTCCTTACAAAATGCAAAAGAGGCTCCTGGCATCGCCAAGGCAATTCAACTGGTTTCCTAAACTGGCAGGATTTTCTTCGAAGACACCCTCCTTCCTTTGCCAACAGAGTGTATTAATGGCAAGGACCGAACCTAAAGGGAACTCATTCAGAAGAAAACTGCATTAAAAGAACATTAAGGGCGATGTTTTAAAGTCTGATTTAAACTCATGAAAGCAAGGAGATTTATTGTTGAAGCCAAATCGCCGTGCTGACGCGCCCTGCCTGGTAATACATTCTGATTGGAGCACCGGGGATTGAATCTGTGCAGAGGCATCCTTCATTGTGGCCTCAGTGTTCCCGCCGCTGAGCTAGGAGATAGTGATGGGGGCCGTGTGTGGCCGGGGGGGGGGGGATCAGGCTGGGGACAGCCACATTTCTGAAAGCAGATGGGCTAACATCCCACGGGACAAGGGGAAGCGGGGCAGACTCACCAGGGAAGTAGGAGAAGGGCGCTGCCGGCTGAGGTCAGCCTTGATATTAGCCCACAGCTCAGCAGCTCAGCCGCTTCCCCATCACAAGCAGCCATAGCTATAGTTGGGGGTGGGGGGACACGTTGCTCTCTGGAGAATTGAAGGCTCAGCGGGAAGTTCCAGCCCATCTCCTCTGAATCCTAACCATCCCCATCACCTGCCCTGCCCGGCCTGGGAGGAAAACCTCTTCTTGGGACGCTCCTTCTACATTCAAAGGGACCTATGACAGAATGAGCTCTAACCTTAACCTGCTGCTCTATTTTACTTGGCAATTGCTTTAAATCCAATGCAAGTATTTGCTTGCGCTGCAGACCTGGATGCTAGCCAAAGGGCCAGCTGCTTGCCATCTTGCAACTCAGGATCTGATTTCTAGATTAGCAGTGTTTGTGCCAATGTTGGAAAGGTACATTGAAGTCACCTGGAAAAATCAAAGGACCCAGCCTTGAACTTGTGCTGCTTCCCCCGCGCCTGTACCTCCTAGTTCAAGGTCACATCTCCCAGGAAGCTTCTATAACTCAGCTGACAAAATAATCACATTATATTCCAAATGGCAACAGTTTCTGGATTGTGCCTATAGCTTTTCCCACTAGACCTTCAAACTGATCCCCTTTGGTGCCATTCTTAGGGTCCCAGCCCCTGAACAGATAGCTGTCCATTTTTTGGACTACCTGTCTGTTTAAGTGGTCACATTTGGATAGCCAAAAGTTAGTAGAGATGTGCCAATAGGGCAGTTTGTGGAAACCAGAGGACCTCAGGATATCATATGGGGAGGAAGTCAAAAGTGTGTGTGGCGTTGTTTGTTTTGTTTTCTGAGTTTGATTGTTTGTTCAAGGCAGGGTCTCACACTAGCCTAAGATGACCTGAAATTCACCTAGAAGCCCAGGCCAACCTCCAAGCACTGCGATGGCACCTCCTACCTCCATCTCCTGAGTGCTGGGATTGTAGGTGAGAATCACTACCCCTAGAACAATAAGTCTTCGGCAAAAGTCAAGTATCCTTGGGAAGCCTCCTCCAGGAAACAGAATCAGGAGGGGACTTGGAGGGCTCAGGTGACAAGGTGGGATGTGAGATCTGACTGTCATGTATTTAACTAGTAATTTGGATGTTGAACGTTTCTCAACATCACGGAGAATGAAGCTGTGTAAACAAGTAAGCCAAGAAAATTCAGCAAGTAACGCCACAGATGAATGTTCACCGTAGCAGAAGCAGCTTCAGGGAGGACCGGGGAGGATGGCCCGCAGGAGGGGGGCTGGAAAACAAAGGCAAAGGCAAAGAGGAAGACATGTGGAGGGCAAGGAATATGAAGCTCAGAGTGGGGACTAGCGGACCAGCGACTGTGGAAGGAAGACTGGCTGAACAACTGGATCCATACTCACAAACCCCCCTGTCCTTCTCGGGACCATTAACTCTCTCTGGCAGCAAGCAGGAAACTAATGGCTCATTTTGGAAGCTTCTGAATTATCATCAAGCAAGGCAGAAAACTCAAACCTTGTTGTACACATTGTTGTTCTATTTGGGTTAAAGAGGATGGCCTCAGGGCAGGGGGGGGAGGGGAGTTCATACTGGTTTGGACAGCATGAAGTGCTGAAGAAGACCTGCAGGCATCCCAGGCCCCAAGAAAACTGCTCACACATTGAAAGTTTTGTCAACGATTGTCATGGGCTCCCTGAACCTCCATCTCTAACAGCTTAGTCTCGTGAAAACTGGGGCAAAAAAAAATTGCTCTTTAAGGAGAATTTCATAGATTGTATTAGAAAATGGTGTGTCACAATGTTCATGCTTGCTTTCTGATGGTTCTCAAGATTTTTAAAGTGTGTACATGTGTGCATGGATGCATTTTAAGCGAAAGCAGCAACCTAGGCTTGCTAACAGTTGATGAATCTGGGGGATGCTATATGGGTGCTCATTATAATTTCTTTTGACTTTCTGTACATTTGAAATGTAAAAAAGTGGGGGGGGGGAAGCAAAGAAAAGCAAAGCCCTAGCTCAAGGCAGAAGTAACAAGAATGAATATAAAGTGATGGGCTTTATTCATTTATATTCCTTTACCATATTCTGTCTGAACACACGCGGTAGTGGTTCAATATTCCTTTGGAATAATCGATAGGCGGGAGAGAGCCTGATGGGAGGCACAGCGGCAGAGCTCGAAGTGGCCAGCGTAAGTGACGGGCAGCTCATTGAACAGGGCGACCAAAAGGCATAAGGACAGCAGACGGGAGGAAGGCTGAGCAAAATTAATTCTGTAAGCAGGATTTTGAAAGGTGTGGGTGATGAACTGGAGTGGGTCACGAGAGGATGAGTGGAATTAAAGAGACTGTGAGTGAGGACATCATGAACCAAGGTCGGGGAGACACTCGGAAGGAGGCAAGGGTTAGGAAGTGACATGTATGTCGGTTGCCTGGAGATGATGTGTGAAACATAGGCAAAGCAGCTGACTTCATTTCTGCTGCCTAACAGGGCTGGCAAGATGGGTGCTGGCTGCCCAGCTGGAGCTGAGCTTCACATTGTCCCCATTATGCTGCTAGATTACATCTGTGCCTACAGAGCTCCAAGCAAGAGTCAAAGATAAGTAAACCCTCAAGGAGACCCCAGTGCAGTGTGGGAAGACCATATCTAAACACTTACTTCTGAACCTCTTGTAGTCAATGCCGGGCAGATGAAAAAAGCAGAGACCCTTCAGTTTCATTAAAAACTTAATCAATGAGCCAGGTGGTGGTGGCGCACGCCTTTAATCCCAGTACTCAGGGAGGCAGAGGCAGGCAGATCTCTGTGAGTTCGAGGCCAGCCTGGTCTACAAAGTGAGTCTAGGACAACCAGGGTTACACAGAGAAACCCTACCTCGGAAAAACAAAAGAAAATGAAACAAAACCTTACCAATGCCCAACATTCTTTATTTCTCTGTACAGATACAATAATCGCTCTGAAAAACATGGCTTGGACACAGATCATGGACCATGTGATCAATTTGTGGCAAATATGTCTCAGCTGCATGAAAATACCTGTCCCAGTTAGTACTAAATACCAAATACACAGGTATAGATGTGGCTGCAGAGGATAGACCTTCTAGAATGAGATTTGAATTGTGCTGCCAAAAAGTAGTAGTTTTCCAAGATGGAGAGGAGGAAGGGGGAAGAGAGTGAGGGAGGGAAAGAGGGAGGGAGAGACAGAGAGAAGAGAGAGAATCCAGAGAATGGTAGTTTTCCAAGATGGGAGAGGAGGAAGGGAGGGAGGGAGGGAGGGAGAGAAGAGAGAGATTCCAGAATGAACAGGGTAGCAGAACATAAGCAACCATAGCCCCATCTCCAGGCTTCTTTCCAGGAAATGGGTTGAGGAGTTAAGAAAAACCCTGTAAAACAGAACAGTGGTTCCCCGTAGTCCAAGTTCCCATAGCAGGACTGTGCATTTGCCTTCTTGGCCAAAGAGCTGTGTAGCTGCTCTCAGGCATCCCTCTCCTCGGTGTCTGAACTCAGGCGCCTGAAAGAGTTGCCAGAAGACCCTGTTCTGACTTGCTTTCAGCTGTTCTCTCTGCTCCCCACCCTGACTAAACCCGGAAAGGCTCATGTACTCTGTGCCCTAAAAACAGGGGGTGGTTCTCTCTCTTCCCAGAGTAAGATGTGGGAATTTAAAAACTCCCTGTGCAGTCAGACCGCCATATCCTTGCATCCTCTTCTTCACCACCTCTCTTAGGCTAATGTTTCATGAGCGAGTTCTACGTGCAGGCATCCTATAGACTCCTTCTGCATTTCATGCTCCTAACAGTTCCACAGAGAGGTTAACCCCTTTATCTGGATGGAGTGGGGGAGAGTAGTTAGGCAGCTTATCTGAAGTCACATGGCCAGGTTATGGTAGAGCAGATTCAGGGACCATGTGGGGTGGCTCTGGAACCCAAGCTCTTAAAAATCCCCATGAGATGGGCGAGGGAGCTGACTCTCCTCCCTTTACCAGGTGGAGCTCTCAGGAAAGAGGGCCCTGGACCTTGCCTCGGCAGCACAGTAGAGCTGGCCCTATTGACAGAGGTATGGTGAACGGACCCCAAGAACATGAGCATGGGGTGTGGGCGGAGGAGAGATGCCACCATCCACCCACCCCCGGCCTCTCTCACCCCTTACCACCTGTGGTGGGTGGGAGAGATGGCCCTGGAGTCCTAAGAATAGAAGAGTTGCAGCACTTGGGAGAGTGGACCCTGCACCTCGCCTAAATGACATGGTCTGTCGAGCTGGCTCTGATGGTCCAGGTGTAGGAGAGCAGACCCCAAGGGCATAAAAACAGAACTGGTCCCACCCCTTGCTCATTGACCTAGGGGTGACCTAGGGGTGACCTAGGGGGCAATGCAAGAGGTGACCTAGGGGGCAATGCAAGAGGTGACCTAGGGGGCAATGCAAGAGGTGACCTAGGGGGCAATGCAAGAGGTGACCTAGGGGGCAATGCAAGAGGTGACCTGGGGGCAATGCAAGAGGTGACCTAGGGGGCAATGCAAGAGGTGACCTAGGGGGCAATGCAAGAGGTGACCTAGGGGGCAATGCTAGAGAGCTCACCCTAGTGGTGAGGACAAGGGAGAGCTCGTGGCCTGACCACCCCTGCAATTACTCAGGGCCAGAACCAAAGTTGTCAGCTGGCCCACCCACCCCAACATCTACCTCATCGGCAATTGGTGGGAGCACATGAAGGGACCTGACCCACAGACCCAAAGCTGTAGGATCTCCTCTACACAGGGCAACAACAGGATCTCCAAGAGGAGTCCTAGTAAAGGGCCCAACATCAATAGTGTAGCAGCAGAAACCAGAGGTCTCGAACTTGTGATGAATGCTTGCAAGTAAAGAGATATGGACAAAGGGTTTGCTGTGTGACTCGGTATGTTCCATGATTTTTTCCTTCTTTTTTCCTTTGTTCTTCTTAAATTTTATTTTATGGGGGGGATGTTTGCAAGGGCAGAGGATGGATACAAAGGGGCGGGGAAATGAGCAAGACTGAGATGCAAGATGTGAAAGACACAAAGAATAAGTAAAGAAAGTTTAAAGAAAAATCTCATGAGAGGTTACACTGTCCCATCCTTGAGTGTCTAAATCCATGGTATGAAAACAACCACAATAAACACAGACGCAGTGACATTGTGTTTTAGACTTTATTGTAAGGATATCTATCATTTCATTACCATAGACGTAATCCTTCAGCAAATGCTGAAACCGATTTTATGTCCCTCTTTCCTCTGTGCTGATGTGGGTGTGTGGCACATGAGGGGAGGCTCGAGGACAACTTCCTGTACCATCTTCAGCAATGCCATCTATCTCCTTTGAGATCTCTCATTGGTCAAGGGCGCACCAATGAGACTAGGCTAACTGTCCAGCAAGCCCCAGGGATCCTCCCGTCTCTGCCGTCCCAGGTCCCAGCCCCGGGATTATAATATGCCGCCACACCTGGCATGGTTCTGTGAATGCTGGGGATTGAATTTGGACTCTTGTACTTGCAAACAAGTCCTTTGCTGACCGAGCCACCCTCCCGACTTCTGTTACCTATTTTATTAGTGATTCAAATTAAGGCAAAGGGAGGTTGGGACACTTGCCTTAGGTACAATCTGGACAGGTAGTTTGGTGTCTATGTAACAAGCCAGGGCCCCCGCTGTGCCTGAAGAAGAGCACAGACGTGACACACGGGACTCATAGGAAGGGTCTTTCCATGACTAAAGTATATCTGGCAAGGACTCAGGAATGCCTCACCTAGCTTCCTCCCCATGGCTGCGCGACTGCCAGAGAGAATCTGCATACTAGTTGGGTGTGCATCCCTTTATAATTGTCCTTGTGTCTGGAACCTCCCACTGTAAGAGAGAAGGCAGAGGTGCCTCCAAAACTCCAGGAAGAGATTCATTTTCAAGTGTTAATAATGCGAAACTCCTGAGAAACACCTTCACTCTGGGAAAATCCTGCTAGAGATTAAACACTTTTTGGTCAAATTAGCATAATTATCCCCAAAGCCAGAATAGAAAAAAAATCCCTTGTTGTTGGCGTTCATTAATAGTTTGTCTCAGCCTACACGTGAAATATTTTTATACTTTCATGTTTTGACTGTTATCAGTGAAAAAGAGGAGAACTAGTTGGATAGAAAGGAAAAGATAAGCAGGGCACAGGGGCTCTGCCTATAATCTTAGAACTCAGGAGGCTGAAGCAGAAGAATTGTCATGAATTTGAGGTCAACTTGGGCTACAGAATGAGTTCCAGGCTAGCCTGGTACATGGAAAAAGACCCTGTCCCTGGTCTCAAAACAACAACACTCTAGAAACAAAACAACAAAAGCAAAAGAGAGGAAAGAGGGATAAAAGGAAATCAGATGAAGGAGGGCAGAGAGGAGGAGGGCAGCGAGGAGGAGGGCAGATAGGAGGAGGGCAGAGAGAAGGAGGGCAGATAGGAGGAGGGCAAATGAAGTATTTTGTCCTTAGAATGAACCATTTTGGTTCAAAATGAAATTTTTGTGATCATTTGAAACATTTTGGAATTTGTTGACAACAATTCCATTTTGTGACATGATCATAGGTCACACACTGACTTCAGATCGTCATCGGAAACCTCCTAAGATTTGAGAGTGGTATGTCCTAGGGTAGCCTTCAAAATCTGATATCACTTGACACGAAGGCGCTTGCTGCAAAGTCTGGTGACCTCAGTTTAATACCCAGGACCCATATGGTAGACGGAGAGAATCAATTCCTACAAGTTGTCCTCTGCCCCCTATTGAATGCTGTGACATGTTGACCTACCACCCCACACACAAATGAATGAGTAAGTGTCATCAAGGGTTTAAATCTGTAAGTTTGCCACCACCATCTCCATTTTTCCCCCTTTGGGTGACATTTGACCTTTGTGCGGACAAGTCAGAGCAGCTGCTCTCTGGTGTATGCCATTTCTGTGAATCCTAGGATGAAGTTGCTCCAGAATTTTAAATGAGACCTGTGGAGAAATAAGGCAGCAATACGTCACTTCTCAAATAAAACATTTCCAGGATTTAAATAATCCAAACCAGCCACAAACCAGGAGGTCTCTGCAAAGGGACCACAGTGCAGCTGAATCTTCTCAGGAGATTGTGGCCACACCCTTTTCTTTACTCGCAGTGTCCTTCCACCATTGACTGTCCATGGCAGTGGCTTTGACTTCTAAATCACCCTCCATTCGCCTGTGTTCTCCAGTCAGACAGGAAGCTGCAAGTGGAAAAGGGTAAGTGAGGAGGTCACTCCTGGAGAGAGCATCCAACAACTCCAACACAAGAGACAGGGAACAAGAGGGCAGGGGATAAGAGCAAATCACAGTCACTCCAAACACTCAAGTATCTGGGGTCATGGAGCGTAGGGGCTGACTACCTCAAATACCCCAGACAACATGCCAGAGGGCAAAGGACCCCAGCACTTACACACACCAACCACCTTGGGCCACCAGGAAAAGAGGAATTTATGTTCTGGGTGAAAAACCAAGAATCAGATAAGGTGAAAGCCAGTGAACAGACTAACATTCTAAAAGAAAGCTCTAGACAACCCCTGGAAGAAGAGCTTGTACCTTACTTGGGGGTTCTACTGCTGTGGTAAAACACCACAAACAAAAGCAGCTTGTGGAGGAAAGTGTCTGTTTAATTTTACACTCCCAGGTAACAGTCCATCACTGAGGGAAGTCAGGGCAGGAATTTAAGGCAGGAGCTGAAGCAGAGGCCATGGAGAGGTGCTGCTTGCTGGTCTTCTGCTCATGGCTTGCTCAGCCTGCTTTCTTATACAACTCAGGACCATCTGTCCGGGGTTGGCACCACCCATAAAGGCCTGGTCCCTCATGCATCAATCATATATTAAGAAAATGCCCCCACAGGCTTGTCTATAGGTCCATCTTGTGGAGAACCTATAAGTTGGAGTTGAAGCTCCCTTCTTTCAGATGACTCTAGCTCGTGTCAAGTTGACAAAACACTAGCCAGTATGGCTTGCTATACACAACTGTCCTTAGTTCATGTAGCACGGGTTACTCTGTTTAATTGTGTCTTCATATACACACAGCGTGCCGAAGGAAGAGCAGATTGTCTCTAAAGAACAAAGAATATTGACTATTATGGCAAATTAATTAAAAGATGTGATGAGAAAGTTACATATTCTAAGATCACAGGAGGTTAAAAACAGGCTTGTTGCTCAGGTCGAGCTGTATGCCATCCAAGCAGCACCCGATGGAGAGGGTGGGGGAACTGGGTCCCACTGCCCAGGGCTACTGCTGCCTGGGTGGTAAGGTCTGTGTTGGAACTGGCACCTGTGGAAGACAGTGAGTCATGAGAAAAACCAATAAGATCAAAGGCTGTGAGGTGTGAGACCTCAGTTCTCATCTGCTGGGGCCTTCAATCAAGTCCCCAGATTCATGCTATCACGGCAGGTTGGGATGTTTTAAGGTGGGAACATAGCCCAAAGGGGCTGAGGTCAATGCACTAGTCAGACTGGTGCTAAACTAATCTGGGACTCTTAAAAAGGACTGGAAAGAATTAGATGAAATCATAAGGAAGTAAGTATGGTTTTATAAGCACAAAGAAGGAGTGATGGGTTCAGGCTTTGAGGATTTGAACCAATTATCCTGAATTTCTAAGATGATAAGGGACCCGAGAACCCCCCACCTGTGTGTGTTTTAATGACTAATCATTGCTAAATATCTATCTAGCTGGATGTGTCATGTAAAATCTAGTCCATCCATTTAATCCTTAAACCAGCTCAGTGGTGGTGGTGGGGGGGGATAGAAATTCTTAGAGCGAGGAAACTGATGTTCAGAGAGGCTAATGAACTCAGCCCAAAGTAAAAGTAACATAGTCAAAGAGAACTCAGTCATTATGAAATGTTCAAGTCATCACGCCCCAGAATTTGCATGCGGCAGAGAAAGCCATGCTGTCCCCAATCCTCCCTGCCTTAGAATAGCCGGGGCGCCTGTCTTCAGGCTGTCGCTGAACCTTGACAACAATGAAGGAGAATTTTAATGGTCCGAGATTTCAATAGATCTGGAGCTGTTTCATGAGAAATGGAAGATGCAGGTTCAGCGTGGTTCGGGAGCGGCCGTATCTTGTAGATTTAAGGCATTTGTAGCATTTGCAGCATATCCATGTTTAGGGTAGTCTTCATCCACCACCTCTCCCGCCAGAGATAAAGAATGAGCGATAGGGGGTTCACAGGACTGATGTCTGCAGCAGTGTTTACTCCAGCCTCATGGGAATCAATATGAGGCTGCGCCTACAATTACACTTGATCCATGAGAGAGGATGTTAAAATGTTCCCCGTCCTGCCTCGCACGCGGTGAATAATAATGCCGTCCAGTGTTTATGAGAGGCCGAGTATTTAAAGCACTGTTGTTATTTTCACAGGAAGACGACCTGGAGGAAGCACGCTTTCCCTATCAGCCCAGGAGCACCAGCTCACCTCACAGGTTCACCTTTTCTTCTCTGCTCTGCGTATTGAAATGCACGGGAGACATTGGCACCTTCACTTTGAAATGAGAGAACCCTCCAGAATATCAAACAGAGCCAATGGTTTCCCGACTTCTGACCCCCGCACAGGTTTCTTTCTCTTCCTGCCTTTCCCGTTTGCATGACTCAGACAGGCTCTTGGAAGCCTAGAGATAAAAGGCCCTGTTACACGTGCAAAATATGACTATTATTACCCCCTTTAATAAGGCTTCTTGCCATTTCAAATGACTAGCCTGTTTGCTAATTATTACTCCATCGTCTCTGCATTCATTTTCTTTCCCTGAAGGAAGACTGTTCCGAAGGAGGAAGGAAAGTGCTGGAAAGTGTGTGCTGCCATCTATGGGAGGGCACTGGGCTTCCACCACAGTGGACCAGGAACTTCAGTTACAGGGACAGCACACACACACACACACACACACACACACACACACACACACACACACACACACACACACACAGCCTGTGCTCTGAAGCAAGGGAATCCAACTGAGCCTCAGAGCCAGTGCAAGCACACAAACACACACAAACACAAGACACACACACACACACACACACACACACAGAGAGAGAGAGAGAGAGAGAGAGAGAGAGAGCGCCTGTGCACTGAAGCAAGGGCATCAAACTGAGCTTCAGAGCCAGTGCAAGCACACACACACAGACACACACACATACACAGCATCTGTATACTGAAGCAGGGGGATTGAACTGAGTCCCCATGTAAAAACACTATTGTGCAGCCACTGCTGGAAGTTTTACACAGCTATAAATTAATATTGCTAATTCAGGGATGGAGAGAAGACATTTCTCATATCCAAGACAATTATGTTTATTTTTGTAGTATTTTGTATCCTGTGGGCCATGGGCTCTCGTGATAACTAGGGGCTTCCATGAGCATCCTCAAACAGCCTATTGGAGAACTCAGAATATTTTTTTCTGGTTTTTTTTTTTTTTTTTTTTTTTGGTTTTTCGAGACAGGGTTTCTCTGTAGCTTTGGAGCCTGTCCTGGAACTAGCTCTTGTAGACCAGGCTGGTCTCGAACTCACAAAGATCCGCCTGCCTCTGCCTCCCGAGTTCTGGGATTAAAGGCATGCGCCACCACTGCCCAGCGAGAAACTCAGAATTTATCTGAGTACCTGGGAATTCTAAAGAAAGCCCAAAACCAGGAAATGATAATTGTCCCTTAATACTGAAAAAAGATCTACAAAATATTTGTGTGAACTTGGCTCCAGAGTTAAGCTTCCCAGAATTTTATAACAAACTCTGTTGTTTTAGTTTCAGAAACTCTTATCACCAGGAGCAGCAAGTTATAAAGGGAGGCAGAGGTTTTGAAAGAAGAATACACAGGGCAATTCAAATTTGAAAGGCCACTCCACATGTTAACGGAAGTCTGTGAAAAGAATCCTTGTCTGCGTTGGACATTCTGTAGGATTGATTGATTAGAAGTGTGATGATCGTGTAATGGCTGGATTGTCTAAGGTCCAGAGCGAAATTATCTTGGGTTATCTTCAGCTCCCCAAAAAGACTACCTTTGTGTGTGGCTGTGACCTAATATCTTTGTGAATATTAGGGGAGACACCTCTCAGCTTCCACCAGCCCCAAAGGTCAGAATGTAGTCAGATAACATCTGAGCCCACAGCAGACTGTTCTCTGTCTTCTGTCACCCACTTCTCTGAGGCTTCTAGCAACACACTTCAAAAGCGTGCTGATTTGTGGCTTTCTACATAGTTACTATGAAAACTTCATAAAACCATTACCATGTTAGAACATGGAAGCTGGGGTATCGTAAATTTGTGTGCCTGGGCCACAATCACTCATATCTGGATCCAGAATAAACTACCTCTTGTTCCCTGAGGTAAGAGCTAAGTTTTCTGTTGGCATACCTCATTCATAAAAACAAAACAAAGAAGAAACTGCAAATCAAATGTGAGTGAGTTAAGGACAAGCTACTGGGAGAAAATGTTTGCAAAATATACAGTGGAGGAAGGACTTGTATTCAATGCATAAATCGCTCTGAAGATGAAATAATAAGAAAATGAATAACCAAATTAAAAGTTGGGCAAAAGGACTGCACAGATGCAACACTGTGGTGGTTTGAATAAGAATGGTCCCAATAGCCTCGTGCATTTCAATATTTAGTCACCAGGAAGTGGGTCTGTTTGAAAAGATTAGAAAGATTAGGAGGTGTGGCCTTGGTGGAGAAGGTGTGGCACAGTTGTGAGCTTTGAGGTTCAAAGGCCCACACCAGGCCCAGTCTCTCTCTCTCTCTCTCTCTCATCAGGATATAGCCCTCAGCAACTTTGCCAGCACCATACCTGTCGCCTGCTCTCCTGCCATGATGATAATGGACTAAGCCTCTGAACCTGTAAGCCAGCGTCCAATTAAAAGCCCCTTTTTACAAGAGTTGCCCATGGTCATGGCCTCTCTTCACAGCAATAGAACAATGACTAAGACGCACCCCAAGGTCGCAGGTAACAAAGAAGTGTAAAGGATGACCAGTGTTTTCAGACAAAGGTAACTGAATAATGAGACATTGCTGTGAAAGTATCAGAGGGGGCTAAAATCCAAAGCAATGATAGCGCTAAGTGTTGGTGAGAGGAAAGCGACAGGAACTTTCTCGTTCGGTAGTTGTTTGTAATTCAAAATGGTACAGCCACTTCCGAAAACAGTTTGGCAGTTTCTTAGAAAGCTAAAGCAGATCCTTACTATATGATCCAGCAAACATGTTCCTAGGTTTTCATCCAAATGAGCTGAAAACTTATATCCACATGAACGCTGCTAGCGCACTAATGTTTATAGCAGTTTCATCCCTAATCGCTCCTGACTGGAAACAACCAAAGTGTGCTTCACTAGGTGTGTGCCTCAGCAGATCACGGCACATCTTCACAAAGGAATATTATTCAGCACTAAAAAGAAATGCACGATTAAGCCAAGAACAGCCATAAAGCCATGAAACGTGTAACACGAAGTGAAAGAAGCCAGTTTGAACAGGTTCCATGCTGTATGAGTCCAACTACATGACATTCTGGAAAAGACAGAAGTATTGAGACAGTACATAGATCACAGACATAGAGAGCACACAGTTGCCAGGAATTCAGGAGGAGTATGCAGGGAAGGACAAACTGGTAGAGTATGGGGACTTTTGTCCAAACTCAAAATATGTTCAATACCATAGGGGGCCCTTCTGTAAGTTATTAGCTTTACTTAATGACATACCAACATTGGTTTACCAATGATAACAAATCTGTCACTCTGCTTTAGGAAGTAAATAATCAGAGGATTTTGAGATGGGGTGGGGGCGGGCATGGGAACTCTTTCTACCTGTGCTTGATCTTACCTCACATCTAAACTTACTCTAAACATGGACAATTTGAAAGGGTGAGGAGCACATAAAGATTCATAAGAAAAACTGATAAAGAAGAAAGAAAATACCACAATCTGAGTATGAAACAGAAATGAAACTCAAGCAGAAACAGATAAACAATGCAAAGAGGGACTTTTCACAAAAGCCACATTATACAATAAAAATATACTTTTAAAATTTGAATGCATTCACAGTCTTTCCCTGACAGTCGACAAAAAGAAAAGAAGAGAAAAGAAGAGAAGAGGAGAAAACTTGCTTAATGGTGACCGCTCTGTGCTCTTAGCTGCTAGTCCTCTCAGGTGGCTGGAGAAAGTTCCTCCCTCTCAAACCCTGTGAAGGTGACATGGAAGTGGTTATTAAAATGGCTAATGAGCACATCCTCTCCTAAAGCCAGAAAGTCTCCTCAAAAGACAGCAGTGGAACAAATACAGATTATCCCACAGGAAAAAAAAAAAACAGATGGGAACTGGCTGCCTGTCTACCAATAGAGGGTTGCTTTGGTAAAAGACACTGCATTCATGCAATGAACGGAAGGAGACTCATCTTCACATCATGTTGAAGGATGAAAACGGCGATTTTAGCTGTCATTTTTTAAAAGTGAGGTGTGGTATGGTGTCCTAGCATGCTGCCCCGTAGGACCTATGCACAGACTGTTACAGGACCCTTTGTCTATGCCCTAGCAATGCCAGAGCTGGTGGCTTCTGTTAGGAATGGGAAAATGGGGGTTTCGGTGCCAAGGCAAGAAGGAGATGGCATCCACTTCCTGCCCTTTTGTGTCTATCCTGGGAAAATATGCTAAGAAATAATTTTAATATTAAGAAGGCAAGAGGGTGTATAACACATTTGGAGATGTTTCTTTTTACTCTTTAAAATGTTAAGCATTGAAATATGAGTTAGCACCAAGTACTGGGATGATTTAACTGCCTGAATGCCACACCTCATTTCCTGATGATGGGGGGTGAATCCACCGTTGCTCTAGTTTACTGATATACGCATGGTTGCAAAGCTAGCTGCACAACCACAGCACTGAAGAGACTCGGACTTAGAGAAAGGGCAAGGGCACTGTTCACCAGGGACATAAGGCAAAGGAGTGGGGACCAAATGGGAAGTTTGTCCTTCTTGTAGCAATGGAGGGGTGGGGCTTTGCCTGTGTGAGAGCTGTGCTTTGTGTTTCAAAGGCAAGGAAGGCATCAAAGATCGGGCAAACAGAACGGTGAGCTGCTTCCTTCATACAAAGCTGCGCTGATAAGAAAAAGTCCAGTGACTAAGAATTGTTTTGGGGGTACTGTACAAAAGGCAATGGTACCATTTCTGTTCTCTGAATTTTGAAGCCAGGTGATAGCTACAGGGGCAGCCCAGGACTTGGGACTGCAAGTATGGCTGCCCCCTAAGAACTCAACTGCAAAGCAATTCCTTAAATAGATAAACTGCCCATCGGGTGGATTGATAAAAGATCATAGAAATATGCCTCTTGTGTAGCTTAAAATACAGGTATTTCACAGGATAGTGATATTTTAGCAACTTTTTGAAAGTTGAAAAAAATCTAACGGTAGGGAGCCTGGTTTTCTAGCATGCTAACAGCCCGGTGGAGCTGAGATCCTACCTGTGGTCTGTCTACCTCACAGTGATTTGATCTCTGCAGATATTTCAGTGTGCAAATCCCGGTCCTCAGCTAAGGAAGGACTGGCAGGCAGGACATGGTAGCTTGGTGAACTGGCCGTGCAAGGCATTTTAGAATAAAGTTGTTAAAAATGATTATAATATTTCCCCTTGGCTGAAAGTCAGCATCACAGTGCATCACTCCCATGTTATGGAAAATCCAGATGATGTGTAGTGAGCAAGGTCCTGGTCATCCAGCAAACACTGAATTTCCATGTGGTACCATGAATGTTATAAAAAGACCTTGGGGGACATCAGTAGACAAGCTGCTGGCTGCCTGTCTCCCAGAGCTTACAGAAGTGGACCGTGGGTGAGAAAACAAATGATCGCACGCAGATTTACCATAAAAGAGTGGGTGGGTTGTTGTGTTAGAAAATGACAGTGAAAGTGGACAGGAAAGGTAACAGAGAAGCTAAGGCCGGAACAGTGACAAAAGCTGGCCAGATAAGGTGATCAAGAAGTTGTTGGGTGGAGGGAACACAGCAAAGGCCCTAGAGCAGACAAGCTTGAAATAGCGCAGGGACAAGCATGAGTTCAGTGTCTGAACAGAGTGAGAGAGGAGGAAGGTTGCTGCTGGAGACGATATGTCAGGCTGCCGTTTTTGTGTAAAGTGTTTCAGGTCTATCTACCCTGAGTAGAGGCCATAGGGAGAAATGAGAATGATGTGACTCAGTATAAAGGTCCAAGATAGTGGTTCTCAACTTTCCTAATGCTGCAACCCTTTAACACACTCCCTCATGTTGTGGTGACCCCCAGCCAGAAGACTATTTTTATTGCTAATTTGTAACTGTAATTTTGCTACTGATATGAATCGTGATAATAAATATCTGATATGCAGGGTGTCTGATATGCAACCCCCAAAGGCATGGCGACCCACAGGTTGAGAACTGCTGGCCTAAGAGCTCTGATCAAACCACCTGGGGAAAGATACAGCCGACAACAAGCAGTCAAAGACAGTGGAGATGGAGACACAACTCTTTCAGTGCAAGTGACCTCACCTGGCAGGTACCCTTCTCTTCCCCGATCCAGCTACAGCATCTTCTCTTGGCCCCTTCCCCTCTACTCTGGAGTTTCCGTCTCATGTCTGTCTAGTCTACACGTGGTAGAGAATTTGGCTTCTCTTTGCTCTTCATCTTCCCTTGCCTATGTGAGTGTGCACACACATAGTGGCTTCAGGCAGCCACACAGCTGGGCACAGTAGTACAGGGTCAGAGGGGCAGATGGAGGAGCTTTGGCTGGCTAGGATGCAGTGGCCATTCGAGGCCAGCGAGGACGCTGGTAGTCTGGGGAAGCAGGGCTGGATGGTGGTGGACTTGGAAACTGTAAACTAGAGGAAGCTGAATTTGATTTGGGAGCCAACTGGGAGCCTTTCCGGGCATGGGAAGAGCAGAGCAGTGTGATCTAGGTGACTCTGGAGGGAGATGATTCTTGATGATGTGTGTCCAAGAGATGGAAGTAGACACAGGCTGGAAGGAGAGGAGCTAATCGGAGACAAGAGCTTGGGTGTGAAGCTATTATGGCTCTGCTGACCAGGGCTGCCGAGGGAAGGAGGGCAGAGGAAGAAAGAGCCGAATTTAAGGTTGAATTCCGACTGTCTCTGGGTGTGTATGGGAGTAGGAGATGTACTGCGAAGACGAGATGAGTAAGATCTGGGACAGTGCTCGAAACGTGCGTGGAACTATGAAAGGACTGAGGACCCTGAGGTGGGAAGGCTAAAGCTCAGAAGGCAGGGTGGGTGAAACAGAGGAGCTGTCAGAGAAGCAATTATTGAAATGTCACTCTTGTAAGAAACTATCTTTTCCCCCACCTACTGTGGATGGTCAGTTCCTTTCCCTGGTGGGTTTCAGCTTCTATTCTTCTGCCGTACATGCACCATGCATCCTAATTCACCTTTGCCTGTCTATGTGTCCTGGTGATGGTCTATAAGCCCCCGTGGACGGAGGTTCTCGTCTATTCCCTTTCTATTCCCAGAGCTCAGTTAGCTGAGTAAATACCCTTAACACCTTTTTGGTGAATGGACATTCTACTAAACTCCAAACACTCGACAGCACCATAAAGCTTCAAAAACGTGTGGCAGCTTGTGGTGGTCTGAATGAGAATTGTACCCTGTAGGCCCGGGTATTTAAACTTTTGGTACCAAGTCAGTGGAGCTGATTAGGGGGTGTGGCTATGGAACTTTTCAGACGTGTAGCCTTGGAGGAAGTCCGTCACTGGGATGCACCTTATGCATTTAGAGCTTTTATCTCACTCTGAGTTCACTCTCTCTGATTCGAGTTTGCAGTTGAGATGCAAAGAGATAGCTAAGTGTCCTGCTCTGGCGCCTGCTGCCATGTCTCTCTCACTCTTTCTTCTCGTAGTTGCTTTTGGTCACAGCATTTTATCACAATAACTGAAGCAACAGATGGGGTACCAGGACGGTGGAGGTTGTTGGTGTGAAGAACATGACCATGCTGCATTTTAGAGGAAATGGGAAGAACTTGGAACTAGAAAAACATTGGAATGCTATGAGCAGAGCTTAATGGGACATTCAATAGGTGCCTAGAAATAGTAATACTAGGAATAATACTTAGCCAGGCGGTGGTGGCGCACACCTTTAACCCCAGTACTTAGGAGGCAGAGACAAGCAGATATATGTGAGTTCGAGGCCAGCCTGGTCTATAAGAGCTAGCTCCAGAACAGGCTCCAAAGCAACACAGAGAAAACAAAACAAAACAAAAGAATAATACTTTTGGGCTATGGTGGCTCAGCTCATGAGGTTTCTGAGGGAAGCAGAAACTTTAACAACAGCTAGACTATTGGACTAGAGGCCATGCCTGTGGTACTTTGACAAAGAATTTTGCCTCCTTCTGCCTTTTTTTCTAAGAACTTGCCTGAGACTAAATTGAAAAGTAATGGAGTAATTTTCTTGGTGGAGGAACTCTCAAGGCAGTGTAATGTTGAGTCTGTGTGGCTGTCACTGGGCACTCTTATGCAGGTCTATGATGTAAAAAGAACACGTGGATCAGAAAGAAATACCTGTGCAGTTTGGAAAGAAATGAACATTAGGAAATTTAATATTATAGCCAAGGCACGTGCTGACAGAGAACATGAAAGTACTAAGGAGGTTAGCATCATTAAGGCAAGACATTCTATTCCACACTGGAACAATGGGAAGTGTGACCGTGGGACAATATCCCATACAGCTAAGCTTCCAACTCATAAAAGAAAAGGCTTACAGAGTTTTCAACTCCAAAAAAATAACAACATACAAATACTGCCACAAATGTGATTCAAGGGGACAAGTGTTCACTCCAAGCTGACAGTTGAACTGGAGATGTCATCCATGTGATACTAACGGGCTTTGGAGGCAAGTATGACATAGGAGTGAGGAGCTGTGGATTCTTCCTTCTGTGAATTCAGAGCTGCTGTGGTCAGGCCCACACAGCAGGGGGTGCCCTGGAAGGCCCTGAGAGGCTACTGGATAAAGCTGTGTAAGTGAAGCCTGGGTTGAGGAGAAGACTCTAAGAAGCTGGTGGTGCAATAGTTCTGAAAGGGCTGCGAAGAAGAGCTGCAAACACAGAGAGGAACCAGCCCAAGAGGGAGATGTGCATTGCAGGTAGCAAAGCTAGATGCATGGAGTCACTCAACTTTATGCTGCTGAAGTTCCAGACACTGGGCTTGCAGGATTTGGTTTGTGTCTGCTGGGGGTCAGTCTTGCTTTGGTTCAGTATTTCCTTACTATGTCCCCTTTCGTCCCTTTTGTGGAAATTTATATGTTGTGCCATTGTGTGCTGGAAGTACATATTTTCCTTCCTTCCTTCCTTCTTTCCTTCCTTCCTTCCTTCCTTCCTTCCTTCCTTCCTTCCTCCCTCCCTCCCTCTCTTCCTCCCTCCCTCCCTCCCTCCCTCCCTCCCTACCTTTCCTTATTTATTTATTTTGCTTCACAGGGAGTCACAGTTAAGAGATTGCTTTGAATCCCCAAAGAGCCTTTGGACTCTTGTTGACTCATGTTGAGACTGTTAAAAACAATGAGGGAATTTTAAAGGTACAGTGGGATAAAGACATTTGCAATGTCACATGACCATGAACCTATGGGGGCCAGGGAGTGGAATGTTGTAATCTGAATGAGGAATGTTCCTGAAAGGCTCAGCGATTTGAACACTTGTTTCCCAGTTAGTTGGGGAGGTTAAGGAATGAACTTTTAGTATAGCATTGTTGGAGGAAGCATCTCACTGGGGTGGGTTTTGAGAATTTATAGCCTCATCCTACTTCAAGTTCACGCTCTCTGCCTGGTGTTTGCAGTTTAGATGTGATCTCTCAGCTCTGGTCACCTGCCGCCATGCCTTCTTTGTCATTATCCACCCCCACTCTGGCTGGGACCATAAGTCAAAATGAGCACTGCCATAAACTACTTTGGGTCATGGCATTTTATCACAGCAACAACCAGCTAACTAATACACAGCTACAGAATTCCTTGAATGCTCATGGAGATGAGCGAGCAGCTGAGGGCCGGCCCTGCTCTGCCCTGAAGTCCCAGCTATTAGAGCCATGGTCAAGAAGTCCCAGAAGTAGCACTGTAATTGGCCGACACGAGGCAGAAGGAATTAAGATAATGCTGAGATGATCTAACATCAAAGTAGAGGGTTGTTCAGAGACTGTTGGGTTACAAACAAACTCTCACCCTGAAACTCTGAGCTTCAAATGTGCAGCCCTTTATTGTCCAACTAGCCCTCTTAACGACGCAAGTCCCAGTGTTGGTAGAAACCACAGAACCAGCTTCGCGTTTTCTCACCCTGCTGCTTTCACAGCAGTTCCATTTCTGTTACAATGAAATGTGAAACCTGGAAAACACATCAAGAACGAGCCTTTCCCTAACACACGCCAAGCCACCAAAGCTATGTGAAGTAAGTTTGCTAGACTTGCTGGGTAATTATTATTTAATTACTTTGTACTTTGGGCAGGTGCTGGGAATAGAATTTGGTATTCACAGCAAGTGCACTCTGGGGGCTGGGGGTAGATGGCTCTATTACTCCATTCTGGAAGATGAGTCTCAGCTTCAAGACTGGGACCCTGAGTGGGAGATCTTGTTTATGCCACCAGCTGATGAGCCCCCAAAAGACTGAAGGGTGGGGCTCCATGAAGGACAGAGAGTCGTCTATGGATGAGCAACCCCCCTGGAGAAGGTGTGTAGAATGATAATACTCAAGACCCCACCTTAGAGTGGGAAGAAAAGAAGACCTTCAAGAGACCAAATGCCTTCTCAAAAGAATGGCTGGAGGTTCTCTCAAGACTCCGAGAGTCTTTCTATAGCCTAACTCAGAGACTACCTGTTTTCTTATCTCTTTCTCTCTCCCCATTCCCTTCCCAATGGATAAGAGCTGTACCAGAAGACCAGAATATTTTCAATTCCGTTTATGGAAAACAGCTTGTAAGACAGAAAGGACTTGATTTAGGAGTTGCCCGTGCTTGGGTTCTGGTCTCAGATCCATCCTTTCTGGCCGAATGACCTTGCAGGGAGGATCTAGACTCCTTGGACTTCCTTTCTTGCGTGCTCTTTGAGGCTGGTGAGTCTACTTCATCAGCTTTAGAGTTATAAGAGGGTTAAATCATGGTTAGTACTTTAGATTTGGCATTGGGTGGAGCTCAGGGAACCCCTCACAAGAGTGGGAGGGAGGATTGTAGGAGTCAAAGGGGTTACCAGGAGAACATGCCCACAGAATCAACTAAGCAGGACTCATAGGGACTCACAGAGACTGAAGCGGCAAGCACAGTCTCTCTGCACTAAGCTCTCTGCATACATGCTGTGGTTGTTTAGCATGGGGATTTTGTAGGACTCGTAACAGTGGGAGTGCTGGCTGTCTATGACTCTTTTTCTTGCTCTTGGAATCCTTTTCCTCCTGCTGGGCTGTCGCGTCCAGTCCAGCCTTGATAGGAGGGATTTTGCCTAGTATTATTATTGCATCTTGTTATACTGTGTTCAGTTGATATCAATAGAAGCCCTGCTCATTTCTGAAGGGAAATGGAGGAGCAGTGAGCCTAGGGGAGAGGGGAGGTGGGGTACTGGGAGGAGAAAAGAAAAATAAAAGGCTCCAGTTTGGGAAATAAGGCAAGGCAGATAAGTAAACAACATCCAATAAAGAATTCCTAAAATTGTCATATACAATATAAAATTTCTTTAAAACTGCTGCATTAGTTACTTTTTTGCTGCTCTGATAAGACACCATAACCAAAAGCGGCCGATAGAAGAAAGAGTTTATTTGGGTTTAGGGTTCCAGGGAGGGTAGGAATCCATTACAGCAGGGAGGCATGGGAACAAGTGGCAGGCATGGCTGTAGGATCAGAAAGCTGAGAGCTCATATCTTGAACTACAAGCACGAAGCAGAAAGAACCCTGCATGCTCAAGACTTTTCATCGCAAAGCCAGTGACAGACTTCCTTCAGCATCGCTGCCCCACCTAAACCTCCCAAAACGCTGCCACCAAATGAGGACCAAGTGTTCCAATATCTGAGATTATGGGGGGCTTTCCCATTCAACCCACCACTCATGACTCTTCCCAGCAATGTAGTGAATAGATGGAACAAGAAATGACAAGAGAACAGAATTCTAGGATATAAACTCGTGCTTTGTAATAGCTACTTTAAAACTTAGTGTGTTGAAATGGTACACAGTATCTCATGATTTCCGTGGGTCAGGACTTTGAAAGCTGATGAACAGAGTGTTTAGCTGGGAGACCGTAGTCACCAGGCTACAGTGTCCCGAGGGTTTGGCTGGGACTGGATGATATGTTCTTAAGATGGCACACACATACAACACTGGGTAGGTGGCTTCAGGCCATGTGCACCACTCAGCAGAGCCAACGGAGTGCCCTGACAATGTGGCAGCAGGCTTCTCCCACAGTGAATGATTGGAGGAGAGCCAGGAGGAAGCCCCAGTGTCTTTTATGACCAAGACGTACCCCCATCACATCCACCCTTTTCTGTTTGTTAGAAACAACTCATTAAGTCTAGCTCATTCGAGGGGAGGGTAACTAGTTCCCACATGTTGAAGGGAGAAGTCCTGGAAAATGTTTGAACAGAAATTGAAAGCAATGAAGCTAAGATTTACTTAGGTGTAAAGATGATCCTGGTGGCCAGGAGGCAGGAGTATGGGAAACTAGGGACTCTGAAAGTACACCCTTCGGGACTGCACCATCATTGGGAGAATCCAACTCACAGAGGGCATTTGTCTACCTGGGCATCAGCCTTGAGAATTTATACTTAAACTCATGCTACCACATAGAGTAAAAATCTCCAGACGAAGAGGGTCTGTAAATTAATGTCTCTCTGAAGAGTAGAGTCTTCAAGTATTGTTAAATTTTGAGGAATATGAGGTGATAATCAGAAATTGGTATTATAAGAACATAATATAGTCAGCGAAAATGTCCAAGAGACAAAAATCAGCTAGAAATGCTAGGCTGGCTCCACAGGAACTGTGATGGAGTTGACCCTGGAACCGAGACAACACGGTTACAATAAATAGATGTGCGTGTTTCAGAGGGTGATGGTCTTTTAGTTGGATCTTGGTGTGAGGCTTGAGGACACAGCAGTCAACTTAGCATCTGAACTGTAGACGTAATAGCTACTTCAGGAAAGCATGAGATGGAAGAGGACAGGGGTACAGGGCAATGAATCTGTCCTTCAAGAAGACACACTCACACAAGGCACACACAGACTCACAAACACACACACACACACACATGCTGCTACTGAAAAGTAATGCTATACTTCCTTTAGCTATTACAATGATAAGTTGTGGTTTTGTACATGTCCTGGGACCCCTACCAGGGTGCCAAAGGCAAAGAACAGATGTGAACTTTAGTTTTGACTTTTTACAATGTGACTGCAAAGATTCAAATTATGAATTTAAATTGAGCTTTGTTAAAACTCAAAAAGTACAGGTTGCTTTTTTTTTCTTTTTCTTTTTCTTTCTTTTTTTCCTGGTTTGCCTGGAACTCACTCTATGGACCAGGATGTGATTTTTTGAGGATGGCCTCAAAAATGACAGAAATCTACCCCTCTCTGCCTTCTAAGCACTGAGGCTCAAGGGAAGCACCGTCAGGGTCAGCTAGGTTATTCACTTGGTAAGAATTGCTTTGTTGATGATATTATGGGGGGGGTGATCTTGGGAAGCAATACAGTTTAAGTTTTGATTTTCAGTTTTAAAATTACATTTGTGTTTGGGGGTGGAGAGTGGGCGGGGAAGGCAGACACAATGGTGTGGGTCTGGAACAGCTTCTAGGAGTTGATTCTCTCCTTCTGCCATGTGGGTTCCAGGGACCAAATTCAGATCATCAGGCTTGGTGGCAAGAACCTTTAGCTGCTGAACCATCTCTCTGACCCTCAGTTTCCTAACTTTAAAGGCCTAGTAAACCGGGAGCTCTATAGTGAGAAGTTACTGGAACTAAACCAATTTCATGCTGCAAATTTCCACTGTGGGGTAGAGGAGACCTAGGCAGCCACATAAAAGCACTATCCCAGCCATGGTCTCCCCACAGAGATCTTTGCAGATCTGATGGCCCCAGCAGCTCATTCTTGGTTGGAAAACCATGGTTAGCCAGGACTATGATGAGACACACCTGTCTACCTAGGGGTCTATAGACTCACTGAGGGAATTAGATCTAGTGTTTGATAGTTTGGGTAGTTAATTACATAAATGGATATTTACTTAGCTCACACAATCTGTATACTTGATCTGATACTGACATTGGTTGGCCAGCTGTACTGCCCAATGAGAGCAGATTATTGCTAAGAAATTGCATGTGTGTAATTAGCAAGTCCTTGAACAAGCTTGGCAATCTATTTATTCTAAATGATCACACTTTATTTGCATGAATTTGAAGAATGGTAAAGGTGATGTAACTTGTCTTGTTGTGACAGAATATCCAAAGAAAGCAACCTAAGGAAGGTTGTTTTTTTTTTTTTTTTGCCTCACAGAATGTACAGTCCACCATGACTGGGTGGTCCTGGAGGCGGATGAGGCAGCTGGTCATGTCGCATCCCATCAGGCAGCAAGGGGAGACAATGCTGGAGCTCAGCATACTCTCTCCTTTCCATTCAGCCAGGCCCCCTGCCCCTGGAATGGCAGTGCCGACGGTTAGCATGGATTTTTTCCAACTCTGTTCACCTAATCAAAAACCTCTTCCACAGACATGCTTAGAGGCTTGTCACCTAAGTAATTCTCAGTTCTGTCAATTTGATAATCCATGTTGACTGTCACTATCACTTCTGCATGCATGCCTTTTGGTATTCATCCCAGAGTATGTGTTGAGCATGCTGGATGTAGTAAGATCGTTTGATATGCTCCAAGTTCCCCGCTTTTGCCTACTCCCAGTCCTGAGAAATATAAGGTATCTTTTCATTAGGAGCTGGGTCCAACCAGCTGGAAAGCCCGGTGAGCAGGTTCCATAATGCCAATTACCTCATTAGTGCCCCGTATTGTTTCTGGAACTTCCTCTTAGGTAGAATTCCCATCTCATCTCAGGCAGCTTATGACTAACTAGACAGCGGTTTCATTTTGTTAATGGTGACCTGGGCCTGGCTTCCTTGGCATTTATGCCCAGGGTACCACATGCAGTCAGAGTGGAATTTTCCCTACCTCTAGTTTTCTTCCAAGTGCAGATGCCTTGGCTGAGGCCCACAGGAAAGTTGGATGAGACCAGAAATGCTGTGTGGAGGGATGGCATGGGTAGTCTAGGAGAGTGTGCTGTATTGGCACTGAAACACATTGAGCATAAGGGGCTTCGTGCCCTTTCTGGCAGCTCTCAAACTGTTCCTCCCATTCCTCCGAACATGTCCTCTCTGTCCCTCTGGCAAGGACTTTCTGGTGTGTTCTCCTAAAAACAGGGCACAGTCCCTTTCACTCTAGGTATATTTTGCCTGTTTATAAAATAAAGCCCAAAGAGTACATTGAAATAGACTTTCTGGAGGGAAACTGGCATTATATCAAAAGCAGAAACAAAAAATCAATTATATTTAGGGGCATTTATCCAAAGGAAATAATCACATTCATTTGCAGAGGTCTAAGAACAAGGATTATCATCTTGGTACTGTTTGGTTGGGGGTTGGATTTTCAGTTCACTTAATAGGACCAGGCAACATCTATCCCCCAACATATGTTCCCTGATTTGGGAGGCTCACAGCAGCTAATGAGTTGCTGAAGAGCCTCTTGAGGATGAAGTATCTGGAAGCCTTTGCTTGTTTGTTCTTTCACTCATTTTTGAGTATGTATGTGTTCATATGTGTGTGGAAATGAGTGTAGAGACCAATAGCCAGTGGCCAAAGTCAGTGTCTTTCAATGACTTTCCATCTTAGTTTTCAAGACAGGGTCTTTCATTGAAGACGGAGTTCATCAGCTCAGCTAGACTAGCTGAGCTGACCAGTTAGTCCTAGAGAGCCTGCTGACTCTGCCTTCCCAGCAATGAGATTGTAGGCACATGCTGCTTGTTCTATGCATCTCTTTAGGCAGGTTCTGAGATGTAGCAGGCTTTCTTTCGGGATACCAACCAGCTCCCAAATCACGACACAGAGAATTATTATTAATTATGAATGCTTAGCCTTATTTTATGTTTGTCCCACTAGCTCCAATAACTTTAACCCATTTCTCTTCATCTATGTTTTGCCTTTCTTTCATCCTATATGTCTTAGTCCGTGTCTGTCTGTCTGGCAGCTGCCTGGCTGGCAAGTCCCAGGCATCTCCTTCTCTTGCTCCCTCATTCTCTCTCTTCTCTGTCTCTTTCATTCCCTCAAGCCTAGATTGTTTCTCCTAGTTATTCTTTCTGCCTGCCAGCCCCTCCTATCCCTCTACTGCCTAGCTATTGGCCATTCATCCAGGTTATATTTACGAGGAGAACATATATTGTCTGATAATAGAAGATACATGTTACTTAAAGCCATTTGGAATGAAGAGTTAGAGAGAGGAGGAAGGGGTGTGTGTGTGTGTGTGTGTGTGTGTGTGTGTTATAGTGCACGCACAGATGTAAGAGGACAACTTGGGGAGGCATTTCTGTTCTGTGGCATGAGTCCTGGGACTCAAGCTTAGGTCATCAGGCTTGGTAGTAAGCACCTTTACCTGCTGACTGAGCTCAACAGTCCACTTCTTTTCTATGGTATTATTTTATTCTTACCATATCAGATCAGTAAGTATTGCTCCCACTTTAAAGGTAGGAAAACTGAGACTCCTAGCAGCTCAGTATTTACCACTCTGTGTCTGCGGTACTATGCAGTAGTATTGCTGTCTTAGATTCCCCAGCCTTTTGTGTTCCTGGCCCAGAATGGCAATCTGAAGGAAGAATCCATGTAGACATTCTAGGAGAGTGTGGGCTGGCACAGTGTATTAGAATGCTGTGCCCCTGCCAGCTATGGCTCACACAGTGGAAACGAGAGGACGAAGAAGCCCCTCTGCTTGTCAGTGGCAGCAGGCCTTCACTGTTGATGGGAAAGGTTCTTGAGCTTTCAGAAGTTCATCCAAGCCTCTGTGGCATGGATAATGGACTGGAAATCAAGCTCTTCCTGGGAGTTTCTAGTTCAATCAAGTCAAATTACATGAATCTCAATGTTCAGAAATGCACATATTTTACAATGTGATTGAAGGAATACTTTGGTCCTGGTTTTTTTACTAGCTATTCCACATTTATTTATTCCTCAAAATATTCACAGAAACCTACCTGATTAGGCTTAATTGTAGTCAAACTGTTTAAGGTACTTGTTTCAACACAGGGCATCAGAATTCAGATTGACATTACTCCATAGAAACACAGAGAATTTTTATGTAAAACTGTACCCAAGAAATTCTTCAAAATATGATACTACTTTGTGAAAACTGCAAATCAGGACACAGCAGTTTCAGGAGCAAAAATTTGCTCCCTTTCCCCAAATAAGGATGAAGGGAGGGGGAGGGGAAAGGAAAGAAGAAAGGAGGGAAGGGGGAGGGAGGGAGAGGAAGGAAGGAAAACAGGGAAAGAGGGAGGAAGGAAGGGGGAGGGACGGAGGGAGGGAGGGGAGGCACTGAGAATGTCCTCAGCTACGTCAGGGACAGCGCCTTTCACAGCTGTCATCATTTTCCTTCCTACAAAGGTACAGATTATATGGAAAGGTTTCTGCTCTACTATGTATACAGGAAGGAAACCTGAAAGGCATGCAAATGAAATGAGAATAACATATGTTAGTTTAAATTCTTTCAGTAATGATGATTTATGGAGACAGAATCCTGTTTTTCAGAGGACTGGGCCTGACGTTTGAGACTCCTCTGTGGGAGACTGGGGAGATGGCTCAGTGGGTAAAGGTTGCTATGTAAGCATGAGGGTCTGAGTTCGAATACCAGCATTCACTTAAAACCTGGGCACGGTGGCTTTATCTGTAACCTCAGATCAGGAAAGAGAGGGGAATGGGTGAAGACAAGGAATGACTCTGTCCTCCAAAATAAGGTATACAGCAATAGAGAAAGATGCTTGATATCAACTTCTGCTCTATACACACACAGAGAGAGACAAGTGATTAAAGAGATAGTTAAAGTGATTGATTAAAAAAACAGAACTCTCTTTGGAAGTCTCTTTTGGATTTCCTGGAAAACTAAAGTGACTCAAGGTTAGAGTTAGCAGCTTAGAAACGATGAAGTTCTAAATTCATGTGGTTGTTTAGAGTCTCTTTATAGTGCTCAAGCTGGTCTTAAACTTCTGAATTTGCATGACATTCCCATCTCAGTCTCCCCCACTTAGGGGAGTGCCTTTCTTTTCTCCCCCACTTCCCTGTTCCACTCCTCTCCCTTTTACTTAATATTTACCTCTAGGAAAGACAGTCTACTCTTCCTTCTGCCTCCAATTAATTTCTCCAAGGTTTTCAGACTGTTAGAGTGAATAGCAAACTCAGCAATGAGCTATTCCGTCTTCTTCATTGTACAGGGGAGGGAACTGGACTCCAGAGTAGTTATGAGACTTATCTGCGGTGTTGGAATGACTTGCTGCAAAATAAAACTATTGGGGGAAACGACAGATTTCTGAAGTTACATAGTTTGAACATGAGTCCCAGTCATACCCTTTGCCCCTTGGCCTGGGGTATAATTGTGTAACTGCAGTGTCTATAGTACCATCTATAAATAGAAGCTAATAAAACATACATCAGGGTTGTGTGAACTAAATGAAAGATAAAAGAAGGTTTAGCCGGGTAGGATGAACATTCAATAAACATCAATTTCCTTTCTTTAAAAGATAAGCTATAAAAATAAGTTAAATATCTAGGAGTTTTCCCCCCAATTTATTTCAGGACACAAATAAATGAGGCAGCATTTCTGTTCTGAATTGATTTCTGCAATTTTTTTCATTCCTAGCAACCCTGTATATATTTCCAGAAAAATCAAAAAGAGAATTTCCAGTGATGACAGAATCCAGGTTTCTCACACTTCCCTCTGGATGTCTGGACAATATCACAGGAGGACAGGAACCTTGGCATGGGCCTGTGTCCCTCAGAAGGGAGTGGTTGATCTGAAAGAGTCGCTTGGCAATTCCTGAGACCCAGACTTGGCTTGGAATTAGAGAAACCATCGGCCAGAGTAGAGTGCAGTGAATATGAACCACAACCTGATCTGTGACACAAGAAAGAAGAAAGGGAGATCACCAGGATCACCACAATAGCATGTAAGTGGCTTGGACTTCAAGCCATTCCCCATAGTATTTTTATTGTTTTTTTTCCCAGCGTTATGAATAGATAAAGGACAAACTCAGGAGACTGTAATAATATATCTTATGGTGATAAAAGATTTGATGTGGCTCGGGAAATTTTATTTGCAAAATTAGCTACGGAATCACAAAAAAAAGGTTGTAGATAGACTACAAAGTATTGGGCTGTAGGGAACTGCACAGAGGGTGGATAAAGTCGGATCTAAGGAACAATTTCATCATCAATTTGGAAGAGGGGGTGAATTATTCTCTGTTCATGAAAACTCACATGTCATACTAAATCAGAATGGTGTGGGGACATTTATCAGCCAAAGTTAGATACAAAATGACACAAAGAAGAGCTAACCAAGGGAAGCGATAGCTTTACATTGATTTTTGACTTCCCTCTTTGCACAGTGACCTGAGTGAAAATTTAATAGCAAAGTAGAGCTAAATAGACTTGGATAAAAAGATGGAAAACAGCAAGGAACACTTGTTGAAACAAGAATTCGTGGGGGCACTCTCACATGCCACTCCCTGTAAGTTAGGTGCTCAGAGGAATCTTAGATAAAGATATAAGGTTGTAAGACGTAAGAATCCTAGAACAGGAGAAGGACTCACAATCCACACACTCCTCAGCATTTCTAGGAACTTGATTCTAGACTGACACAAATTCTCCCAGTTCCTGACCATGGTACAGAGATGAATTCTTATGCAAACTATTCATACAAAAGTAACGCCATTCAGCCCAAGGGATGAGTATAGAAGAGATGAAGCAAGGTTTTAAATGAACCGTCTCAGGTGGCTCAGGGGTGGAATAGTGCACAGTATTCGTGGAGGCACATGCAATGGCATTTGGGAATAACATGGGGGATGATCCTGGATAACTGATGATGTAGTGTTGTCATGGAGCCCTGCACGCGTCTGCAAACTGCCCAAGTCAAGGCAGGTTTGTTTGTAGCAGTGCCAGGCAAGAGAACTGGATGCAGAGAGAGCCCCAGCTCGTACCCCATCAAGCCATATCAGAGAAGTCACTTCCCACCCTAAGCATCCTCCCTGTAAGACCGAGGAGCAGGGCTGACTTGGATACACAAGCTCAAAATCCTTCTGGGTTCAAAGGAAAAATGGCTGCTGGACCACCCCTTATCAGCCTCCCTAGGCCTGTTATTCATGCTATTCTGAGCACAGAGAAAAAAATCTTTGCCAACTAAATGAAGAGGATACCTTCCTGCCCTAGTTCTTGAACCAAGGCAGTCATGAAACATTGGCATATGGTTTATTTCAGTGACTCAAATTGTATAGGAAGTTGCTGTGCCAGGGTTTTTCTTTTAGCCACCAACTAGCTCCCAAATCATAGCATAGAGGTTTATTATTAGTTTTGAATGCTCAGCCTAGCTTAGGTTCATTTCTGGTTAGCTCTTTTAACTTAAATTAACCTGTTTCTCTTTATCTACATTTTTGCCTTGGGGCAAAATGTTTAACCTTCTTTTCTTTTTGTGTATCTTCCTTTCACTGCTTCTTGCTTCCGGCTGTTGGCTGCCTTGCTTCTAGCCCTGGATATTTCCCCCTCTTTCTCCCTCATTCTCTTCTCCTTCTCCTTTCCCCTCTTCTTTCTCCTCCTATTTATTCTTTCTGCCTATAGTCACCCCTATCCTTTTTCCTGCCTAACTATTGGCTATTCGATTCTTTATTAGACCAATGAGGTGCTTTTGGCAAGCAAGGTGAAACAAATGCAACACATTTCCACATAATTAAACAGATAGAGCTTAAACAAGTGAAACACATCTTTACATCATTAACAAAGGCAGCAGAAACAAATGTAACTCGCCTTCACATAGTTAAAGTAATATTCCACAGCATAAACAAATGTAACAAATTTTTGCCCAGTTAAAATAATATTCCACAACACGTTTCTATTGGTGGATGTGGGTTCTGTGAGGACAGGAGCCCTCTCCCACTGAAGGTGTTCAAACACTCTTGTTACCCAGTGGAAATGCTCAGCTGGGCACCATTATCACCCTTTCTTTTACTAGGTTCCTAAAGAGGAGAAGAGAGAGTGAGAGAAGATAATGAGGAAAGCAATGCCATGGCTCAATAAGTAACCACAGGACCCAAATTCAGTCTATTCTGAAGAACCTAGGCTCATCATCTTGGAGAATCAGAGCTGACTACACACTGTGGAATCTTTACATGAACGATGTCCCATGAAAGCAAAATGTGAGCCACAAATGTAATCTTAAAGTTTTCAAAAGTAACTGGTCAGTGGTGGCACACATCTTTAATCCTGGCACTCAGCGAGGCAGAGGCAAGTGGATCTCTGTGAGTTCAAGGCCAGTCTGGTCTACAGTTCCAGGACAGCCAGAGATACACAGAGAAACCCTGTCTCAAAAAACCAAACACACATAAAAAGTAACTCTAAAAAGTAGATATAGTTTACTTAACCCAATATGTCAAATTTGTAATGTCAAGTATAATGGATATAAATATGTAAGTAATATATTTTAACTTTTTTTGTCCCCAAGGCTTGGAAATTTGGTATGCATTTTACACATACAACACATTTCTATTTGTGCTAGTCATAGCTTAAGTGACAGACATACTCACATAGCTAGTGGCTATAGCATTGGTGAAGTTCTAAACTGAACAGATGAGAGAAAGGGAGGTGACTGAGAGGCAATAAAACACCCATGCTTTGGAATACAGGTATGTCAGAGAACACATCAAGAAATGTGTTCTCATAAAAATGATGGGCTCTATTCCTTTTTTTCACAATTTATTTTTAAGCCTACTGTAGCGTGAAGGCCTGGTTGGTTTCTGTCCTCCCACCAGGTCCCACAGTCATTAGGTCCCAGAGAAAATCACACAGAGAGTCTCCATAAGTTACAAACTGATTGGCCCATTAGCTCAGGCTTCTTATTAGCTCTTGTAGCTTATATTAACCAATTATCCCTATCAATGTTAGCCACATGGCTCAGTACCTTTCTCAGCGGGGCAGGTCACATCCTGCTTCTTCGGTGGTCCAGGCAGGAGCGCCAAGAGAGCTTCCTGCTTCCCAGAATTCTCCTATTCTCCTTGTTCCGCCTCTACTTCTTGTCTTGTTGTCCCACCCATAAATCCTGGCTAATGGTCAATCAGCGTTTATTTAAATCATGATTGACAGAATACGGGCAATTCTCCTGCACCAGCCTACAGATAGTAAAATCTAATCTTCCTGATTCACAGTTCTAAGGATTTTGACAAATGCAGTCTTATGTGGAAGATACGAGATTAAAGATGAAGAACAGTATTGTTTTTAAACATCAATCCTAATTTATATAGAAATATTCAAGTAAATTTTATATATTTATCATGCATCTTGCATCCTTACAGAACTTAGCTCTGTTGTACATCCATTGAGATTTCAGACTATAAAGAGCTGTGTTATCTGTGACTAGAGATTATTATCATTTCTTTTGCAATCTGTGAGCTCTTTATTTCTTTTACTTGCTCATTGGCATCCCTAGGACTTTTAGTGTGCTACAGACTAGGAGTGAAAGGAAGGGAGCTGCCTGCTGCCTGCTGCCCACATCTTAGGAGAGAGGAGGCATGCAGACTTCCCCAGTGCTGCTAACTGTAGTCTCCTTCAAGGTGCCTTTTGTCTTTGAAGAACATGAATTTATAATCAGGAATAGATGTTGAATTTTGTTTTTAAAAGTCTCTATTAATTCTGAGAATCACTTACTTTTCTTTTAGGTACCCTACTACATGTCAGAAGATCTAAAAGAAAATTTGTTCCATGCCAAAGTTCTTAGTTTTGTATAGGTCAAAGTTTTTGTCTTATATTCTATTCCTTCTGCCTAAACCTTTGACAACTTTTCCTGCAGGATAGATATACTGTCAGAAAGTAATATGTTTTGTTTGTCTTATTTAAAAAAATACTTATTTCTCTTTATCCTTCAAAGATATTTCTCCAAGTATAGCATTTGGGTTGACATTTTCTTGTTCTTCGAATTCTTGTTATTTTGATAAATTTTGGTTTGTATAGTTTCCAGCAATAAATCTGTTGTAATTTGTATTTTTGTTTTACTTCAATATGTAATATTATTTATTTATTTTCCCTTAGCTGCTTTAAGATCATTCCCTTCTTTTGGATTTTATCATTTTAGATGTGATGTGGTTATATACAGGACTATATTTATCTTGTTTGTCTTTCTTTGAACTTAAAAAATATATATGTGCCTTTACTATGTAGCCTGGGTTACTCTCTAACAGGAGAACCTCATGATCTATCCCAACTCCCAACATGGATGCTGGAATTATAGGTGTGTACCACCACACAAGGCTTCTCTGAATGATTAAATCTGTGATGTCCTACCTGTCATTTACTTGGGGGAAAATCAGCTCTTATTTATTCTTTCCTTTTCTCTCTTCTGCTTATAGAATTCTAAGTAACCCATGCTAAACCATTCATTTCCACACTGCTCTTAAACACTCACTTCTTCCCCGCCATATTTAGTGTGATTCTGTGCTCCAGGTTTGGTCATTTCCATTGACAAAGTTTGAAATTCATCAATCCTTTCCTCAGTTGGGTTGAGACCACTACAGAGCCTTTGTTCTCTTCAACTCTTCTATGTGACATTCGCCCATGCTTTCCATCCCCTGTCTAGATGACCCACCTTCTCCTCTATATTGCTCTTCTTTCCTAAAGCTATCAGCTTTCTGCAGTGGTGGTTTTGTAGTTGACATGGTTTATCTTATGGATGATTATTGCTAATTAAAAGGTGTTTTTTATAGAACCTTTAACAAATTCATCAATTATTTTATTTCTTTGTCTGAAAGTTTCAATATGTTGCATAGTTGAGTCTAATTTTGTTGTCTGGTTTATCTCTTTGTAATGTGTTATTTGACTCATTTCAATATGTTGCATAGTTGAGTCTAATTTTGTTGTCTGGTTTATCTCTTTGTAATGTGTTATTTGACTCATTTGTGGTCATTCTTAATTGCTTATAATTTTTATTGAAAGCTGCATGGAGTAGTGGAGACTGAAATGCATAGGTTTGTGACTGGGAATGAGTGTGCCTTTCCTACGAAACTGAATTGAAATTTATGCCCTGGCAATGCTGACGCATGCATGGGCAGCCCATATATGGCAGTTCTGTTGAACTTGTCCATATTGGGTTTCTTGGTCTAAGTTGATGAGGACGACTGACCAGGCCTTTTCCTCAAGAGGGCACCAGACATCATTACAGATGGTTGTGATTCACCATGCGGTTGCTGGGAATTGAATTCAGGACCTTTGGAAGAGCAGGCAGTGCTCTTAACCGCTGATCCATCATGTCTTTAAAGTAGAGCTTTACATCACTCTGGTAAGAAGTTGAACTGTGCTACGACTTACTGTGGCTATTAACTATTTACTCTGTACCATCTGCTACACATCTGCCTACTGATAACTTGTACTCAGGATGGGGTATTGATAAAGGTTGTCAGTGTCTGCTTTAGCCTTGATATTAGATGATATCTTCCTGTTGAACTTGAGAGTCCGGTGTCTTTTCACATCCTTATAATTAGCCCAGCAATGTTCTGCTGGTCTTTGACATTTGTTAGCAGGGTGGCGGTAACAAGGGTACTGTTTGCTGTTCAGACAGTGCCTCAGACATAGGTAGTCATTGTGCCTCTGAGTCTGGAGCGTTATTGCTGCCTTCTCACTTCCCCTCTTTCCTTCAAGTTTAGAAGTTGTCGTGCTTTTTTCTGTTTTTCCTCAGCTGCAATGGGCTTTCACCAGTGTCTGAGGGTAAGAGTACTTGCTTCCCCCTTTTAAGACTTCTGTTCCATGGAGAAGCAGGGAACTGCATAAAACGGGTGGAGATCCCCACCTTCTCACAGTCCTGCCATTTAGCTCTTGAAAACACTGCTGTCAATGTATGCTTTTCCAAACATCAGCATTATTTCTATGTGTGAGAGCACATGGCAGTGTTAGTGGTAAGGGTTATACAAGTGTGTGAAAATCAAGAGGTTCTATGCTATTTACATTACTAACCTATACTCGGGGTTTTACCATTTTTTTAAAATGATTTTAGGTGAACTCTTTTTTTTTTGAAGTATCTATTTGTTTCTGTATGTGTGTGTCTGAATGTAAGTACGTCTACTGTATGTGTAAAGTATCTGAGGAGACCAGAAGATGATGTCGGATGCCCTGGAACTGTGGTTATAGATAGTGGTGTTCTGCCACATATAGCTGCTGGGAACCAAACCTGGTTTCTCTCCAAGAGGTTAAGAGCACTTGCGAATACCAAGCCATCTCCCCAGTCTCTGAGTGAGGTTCCATCGGGGTCTAGCTTCATCTGTCTAGGCAAGAACATGTTTGGAACTCCATCTTTTTTTTAAGTCTCCTGCCATCTCTAATAGATCTCTAATAGGGCAAATAACAGCTGTAGACTTGCTATTTGGTGTGTGTGTGCACACGCGTGTGCACATGTGTAGGTTTGTGAATGTGCATGTGTGTGTGTTGTAAATTGTTATTGCTCATTGTTGTTCTCATGAAGATAGGAGTGATAGTCTTCTAGTTTGTGCCTCTGTAGATGATTTAAGAACTCATTCTGTTTTTTTGTGAGAATGACGTCATAGATCTGATGTGTGTTTGAGGTGGGGTCTCATTTTGTCCTTCCACATACCTTGGTCTTTTCTTTGGCATGATTTCCACACATTTTTATAACAGGTCCAGATAAAGAACAGAAAAGCCTATTCCTCTCAAAAGTAAATAAATCACACCTTCCATGCTGGGTTTTATCCTTTGACGTGTGCTACAAAGTTCTTTATGGATATTTTCCTATTGTTCTTTTTATCGAGTCAATAAAACTTCCAGAATTTTCTGAACTTGAGAGGATGTAAATCATATCACAATGAATTTAGTTATCCTTCTAACACATTGCAGGAGCTTTTTCTAAACCGCATTTCCCTTTTCAAAAGTACAAAGCCAGTAGGCTATTCTGTTATTTCACAAAAGACATCCTTCAATTAGTAGTATGTCAGATGAAAGGGACACTTTGAATTGTGGCATCGTTCTGAACATAAGAAAACAAAGTCTGCACCTGTCATAACTGGGAGATGAGGGCATGAATATTCTATACATTTCTGATTAATCAAAATCCATGCGAAAATATCAGTCAGATCAGAGGAGTCAGAATTGATTAAGCCACATTTAGCTTATCTGTATTGTTCCAGTATCACACAGATTATAATAGAAGCCACTCTGATACCGTAGGAACAAAAGACTTGTCAACCTGACATAATTTTAAACACAGAAACAAATGGAATCTTGCAAACCAATTCTGATGAACTAAACCTGACTCTACCTTGAAAGGAATAATGGTATTTTTATGATTTTAATATGGTTATCAGCAACCCCTTCTCTTTGGGGGGTATCTAGACACATAATCTTCACGCGGTGAAAAGTAAGATCTTCAATTTTAAAAATGGATGGCCCGTGTATGCCAGCCACACACAGGAAACCACGAGGCATACTTGCTTCTGGGCGATTAAAACCTCACTTGAAAAGACTGCTTTGCATGCGGAACTTTTCTGGGCAAGGGATGGACGGCCTTTTTTGTCTTCAAAGAGCTTCAAAGGATACGGGGTGGGGGTGCCGCACAGAGCGGGGACTCAGATGTGTGAGGTAAGAACGGCATCAGCATGTTATGCTCAGACGGTAACCAGGGACCCTTTCTCCTTGCCTCTCTCTCCCAAATGAAATCCATTCAACTAGAAAGGGAAGAAACCAATCAATCCCAACCTGACTTCTTCTTCCGGTTTCAGCTGTGCTAGGAAGACTGGAGACTGAACTTGATGCTAAAGATGTAGAAATGGAGGCAGCTACAGGAGCTCTTCCCAGCCTGGCGGCAGGAGAAAGTGTAATGGGCAGATGCGGACGGAGATGGCGCTGTGGCAGCTGCTCTGCTGTGACCTTTGCTGTCCCTATTACTCACCTGAGATTCCGGCCTTACACGATAGGAGAAGCAGGGAGGAAAATTGAGCACACTAAGCACGCCCCTGGTGTTCTTTGTTTTCTCTGATCAGAAATTCATTCCCATTTGGCTCCCGCAGCCCATTCCTTGGGGAACTTGGCAGCCTCCCTGCCTCCAGCGATGCACATCGGCCTTTCTGATGTAAGCACCTGTGGCTGCTCTCGCCTCGGTTAGCAGAAGGTGCAGTTGTGCGCTCTTTCACTAGGCTCCCGTGTGCGTTAGGTTCCATTTCTGCCAAAAGCTATTAATGCTTTCATTAAAATCCATTCTCGCTTTTGTATTTTTTTAAAAGAAGATAATAGCTCTGGGGACAACACAAATTTCAAAATCCACAATTTGCTCCATTCCAAACCTATTAGCAATCAGAACCACTTGTGAGCTTGTACCAGGCTCCTACTTCAGTATCACGACAGCTCTCCGCAAATGGAGTCAATTTCAAATAATCTCACTTGCCACCCCCTTTTGCTTTTCGTTAGTTCAACTCTATTGCTTTTCATATTTACTTAATATCCACACACATTATTCCCTGGCAACTCATTGGAACTAGTGTGTGGTCGTACAGCATTTGTGCAGTGCGGACCAGTGCTTCAAATCCAAAGCATGCTCACCCTTTGGATGGTGCTTTGTTGTTCTTGTCTGTTTGAGTTGGTGTGGAACTCCATTTAAATAAACCCATTGGGAGGAGAAAAAGAAAGCTAAAGCATTTTAGAATCAGACTCATCTCAAATTCTCTAGAGAAGAGATCCATTTTGAAAAGAATTGCTGTAAGTGTAGTTCATTTACACCAAACCCTCCACACCCACAGCCATGGCACCTTAAGCAGATGAGAAGCAACTATAGGCCTTCTGACGTGGTGTGTAAGAAGCTTGGGAGACAAGGCAGCAGCAGACGTTGCTGAGTGATCAAGAAGAGACGTGAAACCAAACTATCTCCCCCTTTAAACCGGCAGACAGACCTCATTCACAAAACTGTGCTCAGGAAAATCTAAACCGGAAGTGACGAATAACTGGTGGCATCGTGTGCACACACGCTATAGTGTTTTGTTCTTCTTACCGAGGTCTGCCCTCAAGAGAAACTAACCAGAACTAAATTGTTGGTTTTCTTGTAAAGTCCAATGGCCCTGAGCTTGCCTACCATGTACAAAGACATGCACTGCATTAACTAGGTAGAGTGACACACGATCTATAATCCCAGCCCTTGAGACACAGAAGCAGAAGGATCAGAAATCCAAGGTTACCCTCAGTTACTTAGAGAGTTCAAGGTTAGCCTGGGATATGAGAGACTCAGTCTCAAAACAAACATATCAACCAAGGGAACAAAGAAAGGAAAAACATAATCTAGCATCTACTAGCACTATCCAGGTGGGTATGCAGTGGAGACACTAAGAAGTATTTGTGAATTTCAGAATCCAGGGCCAAAGCTCACTAAAAGATCAAAACTTAAATCATCTGACTATGAAACATTTGCCTTTTCTACATGTGCACCCCATGACCAAAGGCCTATTTACAGCAGGTTCCTCCCAAAATACTGTGTCTAGATAGCAAAGTGGAAAAAATAAAAACCATACAAGTACATAACAAGACAAAACAAACAAAAACTAACTTGAAGAGAGAAGGCAAACATTAGAATTAGATTCAGCTGTACCAGGGGCGTTGATGTTATCAAATTTGGAATTTTAAAATATCTACATTTAATATGCAAGTGACTATCATGGAAAAAGCAGATACTAGAAAAGAACAAATGGGCAAAGTAGAGATAAGATTTTAAGTGGAAAAAGAGATAGAGAAAGACTAGAAATCAAAACGACCATGGGAGAAACACTGTGTCTAGTGCATGTTCTGGTAGACTAGGCATGGCTAAGGAAATGTCACCGGTCTTGAGAATATTACAGTAGAAACTTACAAAACTGAAATGGAGGCAGAAATAAGCAAATTCCCAATAATATTAATTTTTTTATAGTTTTAAATGGTGCAACAGAATATATGAAACACTACAAGGAGAAAAACAGAAGGGAGCAGAAGAAATACTCTGAAAAGTGACTAATAATTTTTCCTAAATTAATAGTAGACATTGAATGACAGCTGAAAAAGGATAAAAAACAAATAAACAAACAACAGAAAAACAAACTAAGCAGGATAAATATCAGAAAACTACCCCTGGGCATATCCCTTTCAAACCACACAAAATACAACAGGAAAAAAAAATCCCAAAATAACAAAGAGGGAAGATAAAGAGGCCTTCCAAAAATAAGAATCCCACCTGGCTTCCAAGAAGACACACACAAAAAGAAAACAGTAAAATATTAAACGTTTTGACAGAAATATTCCCTGCCACCAGGAGTACTATTCTGTGTGAAATTGTCCTTTAAGGGTAAAGAGGGGCACAGAGAAATGGCTCAGTCCTTTAAGAATGCATATTGCTCTTATAGAGGAGTCAGAGTCTACAGCCTACACATGCAGGTCCCGAGACTCAGTGCCCTAGGCTGGCCTCTGTGGGCACTTTCATACACATGAACTCCCTCCCTCCCTTCCTTTCTCCTACTCCTCCTCCTTCTCTCTCTCTCTCTCTTTCTCAAAGAATAAAATAAATACTTTTTTTTTAAAAGGAAAAGAAAGACTTACTCAGACATATAAAAATGAAAGGAATTTGGTACCAAGAGACAGGAATTGAAAGAAATATCAGAGGAGGCTTTTAGAAAGAAGGGGATTAAGCTTGGGTAAGATGGAGGGTCAGAGTTTGCTTCAATGTGAGATGGTAAAGGAAGAAATCAGAATGAGAAGTGTAGTAATGAGGCGTGCAGGCTGCTTGTCGTCCCAGCCACCTTTGGCTGTGTCCCGCCACCTGGCTCCCGGTGCCTGGCTAGCTTATACTCG
The DNA here is from genome assembly GCA_004026605.1 of Ondatra zibethicus. Lineage (NCBI taxonomy): Eukaryota > Metazoa > Chordata > Mammalia > Rodentia > Cricetidae > Ondatra > Ondatra zibethicus. The sequence continues at coordinate 280,353 of PVIU01000400.1, forward strand.
AAATAATTACACAGAAACTGTATTCATTTAAACGCTGCCTGGCCCATTATAACTAGCCTCTTCTTGGTTAACTCTCACATCTTAAACTAGCCCATTTCTAGTAATCTGTGTATCACCACATATTCGTGGCTTACCGGGAAAGATTCAGTATGTCTGACTCTGGTGATTTCATAGTGGCGGCTCTCTCTCACTCCTTTCAGCCAGTGTACCTCATTACTACAGATTGGCTGCCCAACATGGCCGACTAACTCCTCTGAGAGGGCTTGAAAAGAAATTCTAGACACAAATAGAGAGTTTAACACAGCTTTTTACTGTTTGCGTGCCGCAGAGAGAATTTCCTGCCACGGCAGTTTTAAAATGCCAACTTTATGCCAGCGCAGTCTCTGGCTCTTGTGGGAGACAGAGAATTTGGATGGGGTTTGTGACTAAAGTGCTACGGCTTGCTTGATGGCAATGTGGACTGCTGCCTGACTGGAACTGTGCACAGCTCAGGGGCACCAAATGGCTCTGAAGTAGGAGCGGCTCCGCCATGCTGAACTGTGCTGATCTCAGGCTGGAACTATTGTAATTATCATAATAACAGTGCAGTTAAGGTTTAGACTGGGCAGGAAACAGGCAGTACCATATTACCACTGCATGGCGCAACTTAAGTTTTTAAGAAGTGCTTAGCATTTTAAGAAATGCTCCTGGATAGTAAAGAATTACAGATTCACAATTGGACAGATTAGACATAAAAGACCTCTAAATGGGTCACAGTGTTGGATGGCTGTACGTAGGCTTGGGGGAGAAAAGAAAAGGAGTATAGAGAGTGATGAAATAAAGTTAATGCTTTAAGAAAAGGATAAAGTCTTTAAAGAGACAGAGTACAGATAGTTATAGATTAAAAAATTAATAAGTCACGTAAAAATAGAAAATTCACAGAATGTTTGGATTGTGTATTTTATTGTGTTTTCTTTAAATTTTTTGACTGTGAAGGAGCTAAGTACAGAGGGACATCACATTATATGGGCTGCCAAGCTAAACCAGCATGTATATTATTATAAAGGTATAACGATTTCAGAATTTGGATCTAAGGATGATGCTTTGGAAAAGAGGTTCTTCTTTTGTTTTCACAGAGGATGAGACCCTGTGGAGTCTTCTAGGCCAATATGGTATGATAGACCACGCCCTCCTGAAAGGTCACTGTGAACACTTTCAGAAAATTACTTCACTCAACTGCCAATGGAGATGAACCTGGCACACAGGATACACCATGAAAGACTTGATTTACAGCGCCTCCATACAGCAGGAAGAAGTTTAGAGAGAAAAAACTATGCCCATATTCCCAAATATTGTTTATAAATGTTCTTTTACATTTAAAGGAGGATATGATATAGATATGGATAATTTGCATTGATATGGAGTTTGCTTTATTGATATAAATTTAAGGTCAATTTTGTTATATGTATATATATTTCCGATCTTGATTAAGGTATTGTGATTGTGTAGTTCATTTAAAAATGTAATGTATAATTAGGAAATATAGGTTGTTAATGGATAATCATCGATAATAGTCAAGCTTGTAGTCATGTTAGTTAGATTTTCTAGATATATAGAGGTATATTTCAGTTAGATAGACATTCTTCATATCTCTCAAAGACTACAGAATATGGCATTTTAAATGTTTTAATGAGACACGTCTGCTCCTGGCAGCACCAGTCTACTTCAAGAGGAAGATGGGCATCGAAGAGGCTCCTTATGGAGTTTGTTAGCCATTTGGGCAAGAAAGTGCTCTTGCCTGGACTGTTGCATAAACTGGACACAAAGAACCTGCAGAGAGAGGACTGCTGAACTTGCCTAAAGGTGAGATGATCCTTTGGGGTTCCTGATTCATGAAAGAGTCTACAAGATATTCTGCAGGATACAGAAGAAAGTGACTGAACTGTCTTTGAAATTTCCTGCTTCATGGAAATATCTGCTGGATACTGTGGGCCTGTAGCCTGAAGATGGATGCCCCAACAGTACAAAAAAACTTTGGGTGACTGTACAGGCAGTGAGAGGTCTCTGTCATTTATAGAGTTTGGAAGTTGCTTATTTCTTATTTACTTAGGTAGTATTTTATCCTTCTGGAGTCTTTGATGGAGTTGAAGAATTTATAGTTATAGTTTTCCTTTGTTATGATAAAAGATAAAGTAGATATAAATATGATAACTATAGTTCTTGCTTGATAACTGTTTTGTTATATGTAATTTTACTATGTTAAAATGAAAGCCTTTCTTTTTTGTTTAAACAGAAAAAGGGAAAATGGTGTAGGAGGTCCTTCTGTATTTCTATTGCTTCATTGGTTAAATAAAGAGACTGCCTTGGCCTTTTGATAGGGCAACCCTTAGGTGGGTGGAGTAGACAGAACGGAATGCTGGGAGAGAGAAGGCAGTGTGGCAGCCACAATGAATCTCTGGCTTGAGATGGATGTAGGTTAGAATCTTCCCAGTAAGCCATAAGCCCATGGTGATACACAGATTACTATGTATCTATGGGTTAAAGTAAGATGTGAGAGTTAGCCAAGAAGAAACTAGATATAATGGGCCAAGCAGTGTTTTAAATGAATACAGTTTCTGTGTAATTATTTCTGGAGTTAAGCTAGCCGGGCGGGATGGAACAAGGGGCCCTACATGGGACAGACAGGATCCGGGCACTGCAACTGCACTCCTCCCCCCCTTTACTACAAGAAAGCATAGATGTTATCTCAAATAGAGAAATAGAGTTGGAAAGTGCCGGGGGGGGGAATGATGTGTAACATGGAGAATCACCTGCCCAGGGGTGGCACACCACTCACTGTGGGCTAGGCACTCCTGCACAAATTATTAATCAAGAGAATGCTCTCCATGTATGTCCATAGAGCAGTCTGATGGAAGCAATTCCTCAATTAAGATTTATTCTTCACTGGTGTGTCAAGTTGACAACAAGAATAGCTGTCACAAGTCTCCCCCTTATCAACTAGATACATACATCAGTCTAAGACATATCCTTTCTTTCTTATTTATCCCCATGGTCTGATATTAAAATTATAATATTAAAATATAGAACAACATTAAAAGTCCTACAGGGAAGTAAGCAGAATGCAATGGTTGTTGCAGAAATTATTTCCAAAAGCAGTTCAGTTTGTCCTCCCCAGGAGGTAATGGGGATTGAGCCTTCAAGAGAAGAACCCTCAATAAGAAGACCCCTCCTCCAAAAAGAAAAAGAAAAGCAGAAGAGATACCCAAACCAAAGAATTCATAAATCACAACACTGATGTTGTGGGAACTCCTTCAGCTATTGCCTTTAAGATACCGGCCTACTTTGGGCATTGTCTCATGTATTATAAGTGCAAATGAAAAGCATGCGCGGGTTTTTGTTTTTTTGTTTTGTTTTGTTTTGCTGGATTTGGTTTTAGTTTTTAGCATACGCAGAAGACTGTGGATCGTTACCCTTACTGTGAGTTTATCCCCAAATAAATAAACCTTTGTTATACTCCATCTGGGCTATTGTGGAACTCTTTGGTCTTACTACACACTGAATTGTAAGAAAATGAAAAAGTAGGACAGCATGTCTCCTTCAAAAGATAAGAACTCTTCAACTACTGAATTCAAAGATACTAAAATAGGGAAAATGTCAGGTGAAGATTTCAAAAGGCTTTGATAAAAAAGGATGAATGACCTGAAGGTCATTGAGATGAAAACAACAACAAAGAAATGTTTAAAATGAATATTTCAAGTGAATGATACTTTTCAAAAAGAAGTGGAAAGCATCCCCAATAGACTTGATCAAGCAAAAGAAAAAACATCAGGGATGGAGAACAGGTTGATGAAATGGAGTCCTAGTATGCTTCTCTATTGCTATGATAAGACACTGACCAGACAAAAGCAGTTTATAGGAAGGAAGGTTTATCTTACCTTATAGGCTATGGTCAGTCATTGGGGAAAGGGAAGGCAGGAAGCTGGACGCAGGAACTGAAGCAGGAAAAATGTAGGAATGTTGCTTATTGGTTTGCCTCTTACTTCTTCTCAGCTAGGTTCAGGAAGCTGGCTGGGTTTCCAGAACCAGGCATGATTTTCCATCTCTTGATTGAGCCTTACCTCCAATTAGGATCTGTTGGTTATCACTGACAGGTGAGTGCCACTTCTTGCAGCTTTATCTTGCCATGCTGGTAATTGTTGCTGTAACAGGTGTTACAGCTGGGTGAAACAGTTTCATTGTTTCCCTTTCTTGGCAGTTTGCACAGTGTTTTCTGGAACCATGGAAGCTGGATCACAGGAGAGGCTTTCAAGTCAGATCCCGTCATCTAAGTCACGTGTCCTAAGTGTGTGGTGTCTTCAGTAATATGGGCCCACATTTAACCACAGAAAGACAACCAAAAGCTACAAAGATAATTTACATTGTTTTGGGAGTCACGTGGATTACCCTGACCAATCCTGTAAAAGGACGTTTCTCATGTCTGGCACTAGACTTTTGTTAGCCCTATCATTCTCGTGGGGAACATTGTCAACTTATGTGGCAAAGTTATCTTTTAAAATAACTAAAGTAAATTCAAGAAATGTATAAATTAAGGCAGTTCACATCCATCAAGCCAGCACTGCAGAAGATCCTTATGCAAATGTCATGTAGGAGAAGGAAAACGAAAATCTCAACCACTGTAATACAAGAAAAATAAAAATTATCAGAGGAATGACTGATCAAAGGAGAGCTAAGAAGAGTTGCACTATATTGAACACAGTAAATGGCAAACTCCTGATGATAACAGAGGATAAAATAAAGAACAAATAATAATTCAACTAATTAGAAAAGAAACCCAAAATTACATTAATTAGTAAACATTTTTCAATAATAACATTAAATATAAATAAATTCAACTCATCAATAAAAATACATGGAATAGCAATCTAACCAAAACTAGATCCAATGATTTGTTGTCTCTGAGAAACATACTTATCTGGTAAACACACACAGAGACTGAGAGTCAAAGAATTGAAAGTTCTCTATTAAGAGAATGAAAACTGAAAAAAAAAAGCCAGCAAAGCCATTCTCCTTTCTGATAAACTGCATTTCAAATCAAAATTAGGCATATGAGATAAAGAAGACTACTACATATCACTAAAGGGAACAATTCATCCAGAAGATATAAAAATTAATATATATGTATATATGCACCAAACATTGGAGTTCCTGGGTTCATAAAACAAACAAAAAATGAACACAAAATCTCTGATAGCTCCCGATACAATTATCATGGATGATTTTCATACACACTCTTATCTTTATATATGCCATTCAAACTAAAAATTAACAGAGAATCTTCAGAGTTAAACTGAACTATAGACAAAATGAATATTTCACTTCACAGAAACAGAATATACACTCTTCTTAGCAGCCAGTAGATCCTTCTCTAGAACAGAGTACACTCTAGGCCTCAAATTAAATCTTACCAAATACAGAGAAGTTTAAATAATGTTTTGTGCCTTATTAGATCATATGGCAATAATACTAGAACTCATTGGCAAGAGAAACCACGAAAAATACAAATACATGAAAACTAAACATGTCACTATTTAAAGACCTACTGGTCATTAAAAACAATTAGAAAGGAAATGAAATTGTTTCTAGAATCAAATAAAATGGAAGCAAAACTTACAAGAAACTTTGGGATGCAGCACTCTAAGAAGAAAGTGTAAGCAACACAAACTTATCCTTAAAAAATAAGAAACATCTCAAATAATTTAATGATGTACCTCAAGGTTCTAAAAAGACAAGACTAATCCAAAGCTAAACTAGTAGATGGCAATAAATAATAAAGAACAGGAAAGAAACTGATAAAATATGGACACACAATAAATCAATGAATTGTAGTTTTGAAAAAAAACAATATAGGCAAATCCTTAGCTGAACCAACCAAAAGAGAAGGCCCAAATTAATAAAATTAGAGCTGAGAAGGGGGAGGTTATTACCCATTCCAATGAAATGTAGAGATTTATTAGGGATTATTTTGAGAATTTATATTCTCCAAAACCTGGAATGTGTAGAGAAAGTAGATGAATTTATTTTTTTCATCTTCAATATTATTATTATTTAAACAATCTTTCAATTTAAATAACAATCCTACTTCCCACTCCTTCCCCTCCTCCCACTCCCCCTACCCCTCATCCATTCCTCAGAAAGGATAAAGTTTCCCATGGGGAGTCAAAAAAGTCTAGCACATCACTTTGAGGCAGGACCAAGACCCTCCCCCTATATCTAGGCTGAACAAGGTGTCCCTCCATAGAGAATGGGTCCCAAAAAGCCAGTTCAAGCACGAGGGATAAATAGTGGTTCCACCGCCAGTGTCTGCACAGACTGCCCAAGTTGCACAACTGTCACCCACATTCAGAGGGCCTAGTTTGGTCCTATGTAGATTCCCCTAGTGTCAGTCTGGAGTCAGTGACCTTCCACTAGCTCTTTTTTTGTGGGTATCCCCATCATGGTCTTGATCCCTTTGCTCATATTATCACTCCTCCCTCTCTTCGACTGGACTCTGGGAGCTTGGCCCAGTGCTTAGCTTTGGATCTCTGCATCTGTTTTCATCAGTTACTTGAGGAAGGGTCTATGATGACAGTTAAGGTAATCAATCTGATTACAGGGGAAAAGCAGTTCAGACACTCTCTCCACTATTGCTTAGGGTCTTAGCTGGGGTCATCCTTGTGGTTTCCTTGGACTTTCCCAAGTGCCAGGTTTCTTGTTATTCCTCAATCAAGATATCTCTTTCCTTGCTCTCCCTCTCTGTCATTCCCACATCTCAACCATCCTGTTCCTTCATGTTTTTGTCCCTCCTCCCCTTATCCCCTCTCCCCTCCCCCCAATGCTTCCAATTTTCTCAGGAGATCTTGTCTATTTCCCCTTCCAAGGGGATCTATGTATGTCTCTCTTAGTGTTCTCCTTGTTACTTAGCTTACTGGGATCATGGACTATAGGCTGGTTATCCTTTGCTTTATGGAAAGCAGACAAATTTCTAGACACAATCTATTAAATCAAGTCAAAAAGGCACAAAAAACTTTTAAAGATTCATAGCAACCAATGAGATTGAAATAGTAACATGAAGTCTGCCAACAAAAAAAGCCCAGGAGCAAATGAATTCATTGACAAATTCTACCAAACCTTTGAAGATGAACTAACACCAACACTTCTCAAACTGTTCCATGAAATAGAAAGAAAAGGAACATTTTATAAAGAGAAGACTTTGTTCTATAAAGTCATCACTGCTCTGATACCAAAACTGGATAAAGACATAGCAAATAAAGAAGACTAAGGACCAATTCCCCTGATACATGTAGACATAAATTGTTTCAAGTAGAATTTGAGAAAACTTTAAGATGAACATACACCGTGACCAAGCTGACTTCATTCCAGGGATACAAAGTCTATTAAATATAAATAAATCAATAAGTGAAACTCAGCACATAAATAGACTTCAGTACAGAAATAACATGGTAATTTATACAGAAAAGGCCTTTGGCAAAGTTCAGCATCCCTTTACAAACACTTTAAAGATGCTAGGATTAAAGGGAACATAATTCAACATTAAAAAGGTGATAGATACTCAACATCCTACTCAATGGGTGAAAAGCATTTCTTCTAGAATCAAGAATGAGATGAAAGTGTTCATTCTCTCCACTTATCCAATATAGTGCTCCAAGTCTTATCTGGAGCAATAAGAAAAGAAACAAAGAAAAGTATGCAGATAGGAAAAGAAGAAATTAATGTATCCCTGTTTGCAGGCCATATGATCTTGTACTTAGAAGACCCTAAAAATTCCATCAGAAAATCCTTAGACTAGATAATGATTTCAGCAAGGTAGCAGGATATAAAATTTAGTGAATAGATCTCAATATCTTTCCTGAATGCTAATAAAGTACCTACCAAGAAAGAATTCAGCAGGTCTGGTGAGATGGCTCACTGCAGAAAGCCACTGGTTGCCAGGTCTGATGACCCATGTTTGATTACTGAAACACACACACGGAAGGGGAGAACTGACTCTTTCAATATTTTCTCTGTCCTCCACATCTGTACTGTGTGCCTCAACAAATAAATGTTAAAAAACAAAAAAAAAAAAACAAAAAGAAATCCTGGGGAAAATATTCACAATCACTTTAAAAACAAAACAAACTGGGAATTAATATATTCAAGAATGTGAAAGACTTTTACAATAAAATGTTTAAGACATTGAAAAGAAACTAGAAGATGGAAAAACCTCTCATGTTTGTGTGCTAGCAGAATTAATACGTGAAAATGACTATGTTACTGAATGTGTTCTATAGATTCAATGCACTCTTCATGAAAATTCCAATAACAACCTTTACAGATGAAGGGAAAAAAACCTCTAAAATCTTTATAGAAGTATGAAATACCAATCCTGAGCAGAAAGAACATCTCAAGTTATATTATAGAGCTATAGTAGTAAAAACAGCAGGGTACTGATACCAAAACAGGTGTATAGAGCAACAGAATAAATTAGAGGACCATAAAATAAACCCATACAGTTGCAGCCACCTAATTTCTGGCAAAGCTTTCAAAATGTACACTGGGGGAAAAGGGAAGCTTCCTTAACAAATGGTGCTAGGATAAGTGTATTTTCATGTATAGAAGAATGAAACTAGATCTACATCTCTCAACCTATGTAAAAATCAGCCTAAATGGATGGAAGATCTTAATGTTTGATTTAATGAAAAAGCCAAATGATAACAGAAAAATATTTTTTCTTTTTTTCATTCTTTTTTATTGATTTTATTGAGCTATACATTTTTCTGTTTCCCCTCCCTTCAGAAAAATATTTGAGGACTCCAATTGCACATGAAATGATCTAAAGAATAGACAAATGGGATTTTATGAAATTAAAAAGCTTCTAAAACAAACAGTAAAAAAAAGATAGCCTACCAAATGGAGGAAAAGATTGTGTCCAGCCACACATCAGAAAAAGGACTAATCCTTAGGATCTACAAAGAACTGTGTAAATACACACACCACACACACACACACACACACATACACACACACACAGTCACCCATGGACTAATGGTTGACTAGATAGTTCTCAGAGCAATAAATAGAAATGCCAGAAAAATACCTGAAAACATGTTCAATATCAAAACATTTTCATTAGTGAAAACAAACATCTATAGACCACTTCATCCAATGACAGTAGAGTACCAATCATCAAGATAGATCATAGTCCAGGCCCAAAGACATATCTTCAAAAGCTTAAAGTACAACAAATCATAGAATATCTGCTTTCAGAACATAAGATTAAACATAAATAAAATTGATAGCAGAGAGAGAACTGAAAATTCAAATGTACAGGTTAATCAACGTACTTCTAAATAACAAATGGGTCAAAGAAAAATTCACAAGAAAAATGGCTTAAAAAGTTGAACTGAATGAAAATAAAACCATAACTTATCAAAATTGATGGAATATAGCAAAAGCAGTACTCAGAAAGAAATATATAGCAATCAATACATACTAAAAGGGAACACATAAAAATCAATTATGCAAGCTTCCAACTTAGAAAGCTAAAAGAGACAGCTGGGCATGGTAGCACACACCTTTAATCTGAACACTCAGGTGACAGAGGCAAAGGCAGGCAGATCTCTGAGTTTGACAACAGCCTGATCTACAGAATGAGTTCTAGGATAGCCAGGTTATACAGAGAGACCCTGTCTTAAAAAAATAAATAAATTAAATAAAATAAATAATTAAAATAAAACAAATAAACCCTGATGCAAAAAAGCCCTCCAAACCCCCAAACAAGCAAAAAAGCTAAAAGAAAGAAAGAAAATTAAATACAAACAGAAGAAAAGAAACAATAAAAGCTATATCAGAAATGAATGATATTGAAAACAGAAAATCAACTATAATAAATCAATTAAACTATGAGTTGGTTCTTCTAAGAGATCAATAAAAATTACAGAGTGAGTTCCAGGACAGCCAGGGCTACACAGTGAAACTCTGGCTAACTCAGAAGAAAAAGAGAGGTTCTAAATTAGTAATGTAAATTATTAATTTGTTCTAAATTAGTAACAAAAAAGGGGGACATAATTAAAGACTCAACAGATATTAGTAAAAGGTCACTCTAAACAACTTGGCTCACAAACTTGATGACCTGAGTGAAATACAATGGTTAAGGGATATAATTTGCCAAAACTCACACAACTAGTAAGTAATCTGAATGGGCCTTTTTTACAACACTGAATAGACACCATGAGCAAGGCAACACTAACAAAGGAAAGAGTTGATTGGGGTCCTACAATTTCACAGGCTTAGAGTCCATGACCATCACAGCATGTGGCAGGCAGGCAGGCATGGTGCTAGAGCAATACCTGAGAACTTGCATCCTTATCATGAAGTAGGAGGCAAAGAAAGCTAAGAATAGCATGAGCCCTTGAAACCTCCAAGCCCATCCCCAGAGACACATCTCCTAATCTTTTCCAAATGGTTCTACCAACTTGAGACCAAGAATTCAAATATATGAGCCTATGAGGACCACTCCCATTAAAACCATCACATTCCATTCCCTGACCAACATAGACTTGCAACCTTGTTCATGCAAAATGCATTTAGTTCAACTTCAAACGTCCCTATAGCCATTCACAGACTCAACTTGGTTTACAAGTTAAAATTGTTTTCTGAGACTCAAGACAATTTCTGAACTGTAATTGCCTATAAAATCAAAATCAAGTTATATACTTCCAACAAACAATGGCATATACATTAACATTCCAAAAAGCAAGAAAGAGAGACTGGTGAGGAAATACTGATAAGTAAGACTGAAACCCAGCAGAACAAACTCCAAATCCTGTAGCTCTATATACAGTGTCCAAGGGCCCTCCTTGAACTGCATCTGCATAAGCTTTGACCTGTTGCTTTCCTTTGTTGACTAAGCTTCCCCGTGTTTTAGAAGGAAAGGAATTACTAAGGTGGTTCTTTTTTACAAGTTGGAAACTTAACTGTGTGGGGTCTTGTCCTGAGGGCATGACTTCCTTTATTCCATTTTTCATTAGACTTTTCTTTAAACTTCTCACCTCTTTGAATACTTGACTTGGCCCAACATTAAATTTCCTAGTTTTTTTTTTCCTCAACACCGTACATTTTATATTTCCTTTTGGCCTCCTTGCTCTTTTTCATTTTAGATCTATATTGGAGTGATTACTAATAGCCAAAAGACAGTGTCTAGGTTAGGCTGTCTTGAAATCTCCTCTGCCAAAGAAATTATTCCCAAACTTTTCAATTTAGCCTCAGGCAGATTCTTAGAACAAAGAAAAAAAATGCAGCCACATTTTTACTAAAAAATGTCCTGGGAATCATCTCTAGTCCAGTTGCAAATATTGTTCCTCTCTGAAACTTCTTGAGCTGGGCCTCCATAGTCTACCTTGTATTCATGTATTCCAAGTTCTTACTAGGATGGCCTATTAAGCCCAACTACAGCATTCAACCACTTTCCTAGTTCAAACTCCAACGGTCTTCAACATTCCTCCAAAATGACATTATGACATAGACCTGTCACAACAATAGCCAACTCCCTGGTACCAATGTCTGCTTTCCATGCAGACATATGTCCATCCACTTCTGTCTTAGTTACTTTTCTATTGCTGTAAAGAGACACCATGACCAAGGCAACTTATTGAAGAGTTTATTGGAGGTTGCAACTTCAGCAAGTGTGTCTATGACCATCTTACAGGGAGTATGACAGCAGGCAGGCATAGCTCTGGAGCAGTAGCTGAGGCAGAAAAGTCTAACAACGAAAGACATGGGAGGTTGAAATCCACACGCTCACCCACAGTGGCACACTTACGCAAACAAGACTGTACCTCCAACTTGGCCCAAGCATCCAAATATATGAGCCTGTGTAGGCCATTCTCATTCAAACCATCATAATGACTATTTTAAAGACATTGAACCAACAATTCATTACCTTCAAAACAGTAAACACTATATCCAAATGAATTCACAGGTGAATTTTATCAAGTATTAAGGGAAAAATTGTAACTTTTTTTGCAATATTTTTCAGAAGACAAACAGAAGAGTTGCTTTCTATATAATTCTAGAAGTTTAGCATTACATTACCATATAAATTAAGTCAAGACATTTTAGACAAGAAATACTAAAATAGTATCTTGTTATATATCTTTGTTAATATAGACATACTACATACAACATATATAAATAACTAACACCACACAGATGGAGTTATCTTGGATATCCAAAAGATAAGCCAACATTTGAAAATCAGTTTTTGTAACTATCAGCCAATAGATCCAAGAAGATAAGTATGAAATTTATAGATGTAGAAATAGCATTTAACAAAATGTACTCCCCATTCATTGAAAACCTCTTAACTAGAAATAGGAATTTACTCAATCTAATAGGAAATTCCTACCCTGCCAAAGTGCGCCTGCAACTTGCATCATATTTATTGTTGAAAAACTTAAGCTTTCCATGAAGATTAGGAACAAGCAAGACATTACCTCTCACCACTATTTTTCAATATTGAATTGGAAGTTTAAGCTAATACAATAAGACAAGAAGATAAAGTAAAAGGTTTAATAATTAGGAAGAAGTAAAACTGTACTGTATTTGTTCAAGATAGTACAATTATGAGGAAAACCCAAAGGAATTAACAAAGCTTTAGTAAATAATAAACAATTATAGCAACATGTATAACCAATACAAAGATTAAGGTACTTTCCACATATTATAACCACAACCAAATAAAATGTGAAATATACTATCATTTACATTAGTACCCAGCAGTATAAATTTTAATCTAACAAAATGGGTGAAATTACGTGTCTGTGCATGGGAGTGTGTGTGTTATGATGAAAAGTATGAAACTATGAAGGAAGAGACAAATGAAAAGCAAAATAAATTGAGGAATATTTCATGTTTATAGATAGAAATATTTAGTATTACTAATATATCAGTTCTTCTCTTTTTGATTTGTAGGTTCAAAGCAATCCCAAACAAAATCTCCTAAAGTTGTTTTGTAGCTGTTGAGAAGCTGAAACTAAAGTTAGTTTGGAGCACAGTAGATCTAGAATCGCTGACATGATATTGAAGGAAAACAGAGATGGAGGGCTGATTCTACAATTCTGGGATCTACTATAAAGTTAAAATAATCAAGACAGTGTGATATTGGGAAGAAAAAAATGGCCCTTTATTTTAGTCTTGAAAAACATGCAAAACAGCAAATAAAGACACAGACCTTAAACCTTGCACAAAAATTAACTAGAAAAGAAAAGAAGAAAAAGAATCACGAACCTAAATGTGAATCATACACCTGAAATCTAAAAGAAAACAAAAGAGATCTATATAACTTATGACAATCAAAAGCATAATAAATAATTGATAAGCTGGACTTCATTAATATTATAATTAATTATATTATAATTTCCATTAGCTAGAAAAGAATTGTCTGAAATGTACAAAGAACTTTTACACTTAAGCATAAGAACTGGGTAAATGGGTTGGGCAGTAAGGTGCTTGCTTTACAAGCACAAGGATGTGAGTTCAATGCTCAGAACCCAGGTGAAGAATGTGTCGTGTGAATTTGTAATCCCAGCACTGGGGAGGTGGAGCCAAGAGGAACCCTGGAGCTTGATAACTGGCCCTGCTGAGCCTACTATGTGAGTTCCAGGCAAAAACAAGCTGGTAAGTCTCAAAATGAGGTGGATGAAGTGCCTGAAGAATGACACCCAAAGATAGAAATATAAGAAGCTAGTATAAATAGATATTGAATGTTAAAAATATTAGGCAGATATATGCTAAAAATTGCGTAGACTGAGGTGTGTGTGTGTGTATGCATGTAACAGAAATTTAATGAAAAAGGAGAAGAATTTAAAAGGGGGGTATGGATTTGGAGGGAAGACAAGAAAAAGACCACAGATGATTAGATGCAAAATGGTATAGCTACTTTGGCAGGCAGATTTGCAAAGCTAAACAAAACTTACAGGCATGGTGGTATATGCCTGAAATCCAAACATTTAGGAAGTATAAGGAAGTTCATAAGTTCAAGGCCACCCTGGGCTACGTAGTGAGTTGCAAGTCAGCTTGAACTACATAGCAAGACCTTGACTGAAAACAAACAAAACAAAAACCCAAAAATCAAATGAATCTGAACACACTCATTATACAACACAATAAGAAAACCCTAGATAGCTACCTGGATGAATTAAAAACATGTTCATTCAAAAACATACTCATGAATATTTGTAGCAGTTTTGTTCATAATTGCTGAAAGTCAGAAGCAACAAAGATGTCCTTCAATTGATGAACAGATAAATACACTGTGGTACTAGTCTACCCAGGGTAGAATCTTCTTCAGTGCTGAAAAGAAATGAACTGTCAAACCATGAAAAGACATGGAGGAAGCTTAAATGCCTATTATTAGGCAGGAAACCAGTCTGAAAAGATTCCAGCTGTCAGTCATTCTGGGAAAGACAAAATCCTAGAGACAGTGTCGTTGTTACTTTTCCTGTTGCTGTGATAAAATGCCTCAACAAAAGCCACTTAAGAGGGAAAGGGTTTGTTTTGGCTCACAGTTCCAGGGTAGAGTCCATCACCCACGAGAGTTATGGCAGAAAGGGTAGTCACATTGTGTTCACAGGGACAGTTCCAGGGTACAGTCCATCACCCACGAGAGTTATGGCAGAAAGGGTAGTCACATTGTGCTCACAGGGACAGTTCCAGGGTACAGTCCATCATCCATGCATGTCATGGCAGCAGGGACATGAAGGGTTAGTCACATTGTGTTTATTGTCAGGAAGCAGAGAGCCATGAACAATGAGCACATATTTCTGCTCAGTTTTCCCTCTTTGCTCATATAGTCCAGAGAACTGGGTTACCTGCAGTGCATGGCTCTTCCCCACTTTAATGTACAAAGCCAATACTCCAAGCTAATCCCTCACAGGCATGCCCAGTGGTCTCCCAGGTGATTCTCACCCCCTTTAAGCTGACAAGTAAAACCAACCATCACAGACACTAAAACGGACAATGGCTACGGTTAAATCAAGAACAGTGGATTTTGAGGACAGTGAAATTATTTTCACAGTATTATAAAGCTGTCTACATCACAGTATGCATTTTCCCCCCAAACCAACAGAATAGATAGCAGCACCAGACTAAGCAGTAATGCAAACTGTGAACTTTAGATGATTATGATAACTGTTAGTGTAGGTTTGTCAGTTCTCAAAACTGTACCACTCATGTGTGCATGGAAAGGGGATAATATGGGTGGCTATGCATGTGGGGGCAGGAAGATGCTCAACTGTACTGTCAAAAGTGCTCCTAAATGTAGAGTCCATATTAAAATGTATGCTGTAATAACTTGCACTAAATCTATTCTCATGCATACCCGAGAATAGTCTAAGAGGGTAGGGAGTCAATTGTTGAATAGTTAGTGATCAAATGTATATAGTTTAAAAGGTCAATTTTTTTAATTTTTAAAAAATTCCATACCTTAACTAGGTTTCTTAATTATCTGACCAAAGTTAATTAGGCAGGAACCTCTTTAAAGTAAGAAATTTGACATTGGAGAGATAGCTCAGCAGCTACAAGTGCTTACTGTTCTTGCAGAGGACCTGGGTACTGAGCATGTACACTGGGCAGCTCATTTATAATTCTAGTTCTAGGTAATCCAATGTCTTCTGACATCTGCAGGCACTGTACACACGCGGTACACATAAACTATTGAAGGCACACACACACATACACATACACACACACACACACAAATACTTGATGGTGTTAAAGAAAATGGCTCCCATAGGGAGTGGCACTGCTAGGAGGTGTGGCCTTCTTGGAGTAGGTGTGGTCTTTTTGAAGAAAGTGTGTCACTGTGGGGCTGGCTTTGAGGTTTCTCAAACTTCACTCAATGTGATAATAAGTCGACTTCCTGCTGCCTTCTGATCAAGATATAGTCAACACCACATCTGCCTACACGGCGCCATTCCCTGTCATGATGATAACGGACTGAACTTCTGAAACTGTAAGCCACCGCCACAATTAAATGTATTCTTTGTAAGAGTTGTCATGGTCATGGTGTCTCTTCACAGCAAAAAACCTAACTGAGACACAAACACACAGATGTACACAATACACACACATACATTCACATATACATATACATATACATGCACACATATACAAGCATGCATATACATATATACACATGACTATAAATAAAATAAGACATGTCAGCAAGGGCTAGGAAATAAAGTAGCTAACTCATTGCGGGGAGCTGCTGAAGAGGTGGGGAGAGTAGGAAGAAGAGAAAGTGATAATGAAGGTTGTGACACAAAGAATTGGAATGACATTTTGCATAATATGCAAGCAGTGACAATGACATTAACTGAATGCAAAATTTATTTTTCGTGACTAAGATGACATGAACCTTGGGTAAGATCAGGAACATAAAGTAGAATCAAAGTTCTGTGGCTAAGTCAGGACAGGTTTCAGGGCTGTGGCAAGAAACAATCTTTGTTAAGTTAGTAGAGACTCTGCCGCCTGTGAGCTCTGTCCACACAGAGGTTAAACACTAGTGTGCTCCCTG
Organism: Ondatra zibethicus; assembly: GCA_004026605.1. NCBI lineage: Eukaryota > Metazoa > Chordata > Mammalia > Rodentia > Cricetidae > Ondatra > Ondatra zibethicus. The sequence goes on from PVIU01000400.1 coordinate 296,944, forward strand.
CCAGATCTGGTGGGTCTTGCTGGTGATGTCCCAACATTCCTGTCTATTTTCTCCTTCCCAACATCTCTTCAATTTCGTTCAGGTCCCATCTTAGGCCCTTAGGAAAGTATAGAGTCCACCACCATTTCCCAGACCAGCGGGTCTGATGGATAGGGTCACCCTATTCCTGAAGCCCAGATCCTGGTTAACTTGTCTTAAGGGATCAGACTGTACATATTTTAGGCTTTGTGATTATATGGTCTCTCTCCCAGCTACTCAGACCATTGTGGTGTAAAAGCAGTTATGACCACAACACACATGTGAATGAGCATAGCCAAGTTTAAAAACATCTTATTTCTGGGAACTAAAATTTGAATTTCATATAACCTTCATGCCATAAAATATTCTTTTTTTCTGCCAAGCATTTAAAATATAAAAACCACTTTTACTTAGCAGGCTATATAAAAATACGCACTGGGTGGTATTTGGTCTGTGGACTCTAGTTTGCTGACCCTGCACTAGATCAGCATGGTCTAGTAGCATTTTTCTGGAATGGTAGAAGTGCTGTATATACCGCCCAAATATAACTGTTAAGTTCTTGAAATATGTCCATTGTGCCTGAAGAATAAACAGAATTCTAAATTGTATTTAATCTTTGTTAATTAATATAAACATCCACCTTTGACAAGCGTAACAAGTAATCTCACTCTGGTTTTTAAAAATGCTTTTGTTAAAGATTTATTTTTATTCTGTGTGTAAGGGTGTTTGGTCTGTAAGTACGTATATACATCTTGTGTATGCAGTACCCCCAGAGACCAGAAGAGGGTGTCAGATCCCATGGGGCTGGAGTTAGCATGGTTGTGATCCACCATGTGTGACCTGGCAATGGAACCTTGGTTTTCTACAAGAGCAGCCAGAGCACTGAGCCATCTCTCCAGCCACTGATTTTTCAATTTCTAATTACATTTACTTATCTGAGTATGCATGTATGTATGCATGTGGGGGCATGTGTGTGCATGTGGAGGTCAGAGGACAATTTGCAAGGTGGGTTTTTTGCCTTTCAGCATTTGGGTCTCAGGGATCAAGCTCAGGTCATCAGGTTTGGAAGCAGTACCTTCTCAGACATCCCTCTGGTCCTCACTCTCTCCATGGTACTGAAGGGCTTTTTTACAACCTGCTCTGAGGACTCCAGCTCCGTTTTCTCAGAAAGAAAACAAGGCAGTTTCCTTCTCTTGTTCTTTTAAACCATTGAAGACATGCTGACAGACTCATTCTGTTTCTCCAGAGACATTTTGGAAGTTATAAAGCTTAAAAAGGGTCTAAAAGACCCTCTCGCTGTATGTGTGTGTGGCACAATGGTCTCAATACCTAAGCCAAGTCAGAGGCAGGAAGGGCATCTATCTCTTCTGGAGACCAGTGGAGAGAGCCATTACTGTACCAGGCAATGGTAATTTGTCTAAGGACGGTCTGGTGATTCAAATTGGAGCTGGACGGTTGAGAATGTGATGGGACATCTTTTAGGGACATCTGGGAAATTGTGTCTTGATTTTTAAAAATATAGCTGTTTGTCATTGATGTATGCGAATACAGGAATCTGAAGCATATTTCCTGCTCAATTTTGCATTATATCAACTGAGAAAATTAACCTTGGAATGGAATTGATCCTGTAACAGGAGAGTGGTACTCAACAAAAATACTGAACTACTAGATCAGCCTCTTCCTGAAACAAGATCTTCCTTTCAGCTACCAGATGTAAGTCAGCACTTATCCATCTCCCCCCAAACTTCTTTCCTGGCCTCCTCTGTGCCTCCCCACCTCTTTTTCTGAGCCAAGGTCTCAGTTTAAGCTAGCCTGGAGGTCACCATGTAGCTCAGGCTAGCCTCAAATTTTCAGGGCTCCCCTTGGCTCACCCTACCAAGGGCTGAGATTACAGCAGTGAGCTAGCAACCCAACTAAGCCAACATATTTCTGAATCAAGTTTCTATTAATCACAGACCATAGCATTCTAACATAATGTCTTTATTTGCTTTCTGTTGCTCTGATAAAACACTGAGCAAACACAACTTGGGGAGGAGAGGGTTTGTTTGGCTTACAGGTCTTGATCCCAGTTCATCACTGAAGGAAGCCAAGGCAGGAACTCAAATCTGGTGAGAACCTAGATGAAGGAACTGAAGCGGAAAAACCACAAAGGCTCATTCTTTCCAGCTTGCTCAGCTTTCTTTCTTTTTTTTTTATACTACCAAGGATGAACCTTCCCGGGGTAGCCCCACCCACAGTGGGCTAAGCCTTCCCTTATATCATTAATCATGAAAATGGCCCACAGACTAGCTTACAAACCAATCTGATGGAGGCAACTTAAGTTCCCTAGTCTTAGATTATTCTAGTTTGTGTCAAATTGACAAAAACAAAACAAAATAAGAAACCTTAACACTCCCCCCATTCTGATCTATTCCACCTCATTTTCAACCCACTGAAAACCACATAAACCTTACCATCCACAGAATTAAATAGTTTATCTGACAGAATACTTTCTCATCTTTGGGGCATTTAAAATGATGGCATATCTTATCTTTAGTGTGATCTAGTTAGGAAGAATTACTTCTATTTTATGGTATTTTAGGTTTAGGGGTTTTGTTTTTTCTTTTCTTCTTATTTTTTTGGGGTGAGGGAAATGTAGTTAAGGCTGCTTGATTTCTTAAATACATTTTTCTTTTTTTCCTAAGTTTCATATGTACATGTATGAACAGTACATGGCTTTAAGTTTTAAAGGCTAAACTGAAGAAACATTTTCATGTTCTTTACAGCAAGCTTGCCCGAATTTTAGTACAAGGGTAAGATTTCCTCATTTGGCATCTCTTTTGTAAACTAAAGGCAATATGCAAAACATCATCCAGGGTTGGAAGGATCATTTTAGGACACAAACTAAATTAAAGAAGATTGTTAAGAGGGTGATGTATTCTGATACCACTCAGGTACTGAGTGCACCTCCCATGGCTGACACGAAAAAGGAGGAGTGTTTACTTACTCTGTGCTTGTTGCTCCCCAGCTACTGAAGGGCAGCTCAGTTACAAATTGTATTTCCAATATGGTGAGCATTTAAACATTTCTTCATTTTATTTTAAAAATTCAGCATAATGCAAACTTATTGCTATAAATTTTAAGTCAAGAACCATTAAGCAGGGCTAGGAAGATGACTCAGTCAGTAAATGGATTGCTGAGCCAGCATGTAGACCTGAGCACAGAACCCCAGTACCTCCATAAAAATAAGAGCAAGACAGTGTACAGCTATAATTCTAGCACTTGCGATGAGGGTTAAAACAGGAGGATCCCTGGAGCTTGATGGTCAGACTATTAAGATGAACTGGTGAGCTCCAGGTTTAGTGAGAGATCCTGTCTCAAAAACAAAAAAAAAAAACAACAACAAAACAAGGTTTAAATAGGAATCCAGTGTTGACCTCTGATTTACACGTGTATACCTGAACACATATACACACCTACACATAAATGTGCATATATCCATAAACCCATACAAGCCCCCAACTCTCAACACACACTTACTACACAATCATATGCAAAGCCATCAAATAACCTGCAATTCCTCCCCATCAATCATGAATTAAGAAAATGCTCTACAGATTTGTCTACATCCTGATCTTAAGTAAGCATTTTCTCAATTGAAGCGCTCTCCTCTATGACAACTCTACCTTGTGTCAAGTTGACATGAAACTAGCCAGTACAAGAGTATATGGGCTCTCTCTGCAACTAGAAAAATTAGAACCATATATAAGGATCCTTGACTAAATCGATGTGATAGTTTTGCTTTTGAAAGTGTTGACAGATTTATAAAATCTTCATTTAAATACCCAAGATAGATGAAGAGGAGGGAATTTGATAAAGGGATTTTAAAGAGACAGGGTAAAAATCATCAAGAACTTATTGGAAGTAAAGAATAATGAAAGGGAACTCACTTTCCTGGCTAATGAATTTAGTAACTAAATCAGTGCACATTGCCAAAGAAAGCATCAGGCTCAATGCAACAGATTTGGTATTGTAGACATCGACCCCAAACTGAGTACTTGTTAAAGGTGGCTTTGAAAGTTGGGGAGAGCAGCACAATGATTGAATAAATGGTATGGAACAAATGGATACCATTTGGAAAAACAAAGTTAGACTACCTTTATCTAAAATAAATTACAGTGGGTGACCTTTAACACTTTAAATACTAGCGGTAAATGACGACTGGGGCGAGTTCCTCTTTAAGCAGAAATGGCAAGGGAAGATTTTAGCTAAGATGGAGACGCTGTCTTTCTCCCTCCTCTTTATAAAAGTGATAAGAAAGAGTAGTTTGGGAAAAATTACATCTGTTAGAAAACAAAGTAAGCACCACCAATGCACCAGAAGTTGGTGAAGTTCGGGGACATGGAACATGGAGTGGGGGCAGGACTGGGGGAGACCATAGCTAAAGCAAGAAACAATTCCCATGGTTGAGATCTAATCTCAGGAAAGCCCTGCAACCACAGTTTCTGGCCAGTAGCACCTGCGAGCTAGTCTAAATGACAGAGCCTTGAATCCTACTGCAGACCTATTGGACCTAAAATCCTGGACCCAATGCCCTACTCTGTAACACTCTTTCCATAAGACTCTAGTGCACATCATGCCTGCTTTCCTTGCTCATAGTCAAATGCCCATGCTGGGTTCTGTCGTGGACATTTGGGCATGTTTCCATTTCAAGTAGCTGGGAAAAGAGGCCTCCACTCCACTGTTCTAAACATGGATCAAGAATTAGTTAGGACATTTACTTTCAAGGCCAGGTCTTAGGAATGACTTTCAAAACACCAGCTCATTCTCTATAGAAGTTCCCCCTTATTGATTGATGGGAGGGGTGTTAGGGGGTTAGGCAGAGCCAGAGGAATCCCTAGTCTCTTGACACTAGCAGAGTGAAGGAAACAAGATTTTCACTTCCTCCCCAGAATGACTTACAAATACATGGTTCACTGAAGAAGTAGTTTTAACAAAGGGGCCACCAGCATTTTCTGGGGCTGAAGAGTTAAACCTGTGCCTGTGTTTCAGGTGACTTCTGGGAGGTGCGAACGGAATCTTCTCACTTGAAAGTTAAAACATTCACCGTACTGTTTGTATTAGTAACTCACGCATCCCTGTGGGTGCAACACCTTACAGAAGTAACTTAGGGAAAGAAGTGATTTGTTTTAGCCCATGGTTTGGTGTAGGAGGTCCTTCTTTCTATGTGTTGCTTTCATTGGTTGAATAAAGAAACTCCCTTGGACTTTTGATAGGGCAGGACTTAGATAGGCGAGGAAAAGAGAATGGAATGCTGGGAAGAAGGTAGTGTGGAAGCTGCCATGTTTCTCCTGGTTAGACTCATGCCGGTAAGCCACAGTCAAGTGGTGATACACATTAATGGAGATGAGTTAAAATAATATGTGAGAGTTAGCCAATAAGGGGCTGAAGATAATGGGCCAGGCAGTATTTCAATGGATACAGTTTCTGTGTAATTATTTCTGGGGTTAAGCTAGCCGGGCACCTGGAACGCGGTCTATGCCTATTACTACAATGGTTTCAAAGAGTTTGGGTCTGTCATGGTGGGAAAGGCATAGTGGAACAGCATAGGGGGTGGCGGGGGGAGAGCAGAAACTGTTTGCATCCTAGGGGCCAGGAAGCAGAGAGTACTGCAGGAATCAAGCAAGGATAATATACCCCCCATGAACTGCCCAACTGCCCCCCTCCCCACCAGTGACTCACTTCCTCTAGCTAAGCTCTGCCTCCTAAGCATTTCACTTGCCCATAGTAGCTCTATAGCTGGGGAACAAACATTCAGACATGAGGCTGTGGGGGATAGCTCAAATTCCATCTATGACAATAGCTTCCCTTTGTTGCCCACTACACTATCTGTATTCAGAGCTCTTCTTCGCTAGCATGTAAATATGCAAGCTGTAAAGCAAGGTATCCATGGAAACTTCTGCTATTGGACCATGAAAAGAAATGGGCTCAGTTTAGAGCTTCTATAGTTTCCTGTGTAGAGTCAGTGAGTAAATATGTTTGGCTTTGTGCAGCTCTTTGTTGTGACTATTCAGTCCCATCACTGTAGACACAAAAGCAGCTATAGATAAGTTTCCAGAGACCCTGCATAAAGGAACAGGGGTGGGTTGCTCTGAGAAAACCATCTCCCATGGCAAATGGCAGATGTGCTGAATTTGGCCCATGGGCCATAGCCTGCCAGTCTTGGTTGAGAGGAGAATCTCAAGCTCAAAAGTGAGCAGATGGACCACTGAGGTGGCTCAGTGGGTAAGGATGCCTGCTGCCAGGCCTCACTGGGGATCGCATTGTGGAAGGACAGAACCAATTCTCACAAGTTGTCCTCTGACCTCTACTCATGACCATGGCAGTGTGAGCATGAGCACGCACGCGCGTGCACACACACACACACACACACACACACACACACACACACACACACAAAGTAAATAAATAGGTGTCGTTTAAAAAGTGAGTCAACATTTAAGAGACAAACATTGAGAAAACCTATAAATGCCTACTGCAACTCATTTGTGAGGAAACAGTTACTAGAGGAAGAGAAGAAAAAAAATGCTAAAGGGCTTTAGATCCCCCAGCAAATAGCTATGAGAACAATGTTCTCACAAAAGAGCAAGTCATTGTGAAACCAACAGGAGTCTTGAAAATTACAGAAAAGATTGACGCAGCAATATCATAGCTAAGCTGAGTCCTGGGATGATGTGAGTTGGGAGATGGAAGTTACCTCCTCCATAACACAAGAGAAAGATGAAGAGGGGAGCACTAAGACAAAATGCTGCTAATGAGGCAGGGCCTGAGGCCCAACAACTCTTGGGGAAAAAAATCTAGGAAACAGAAAAGAAACAAGCGTATGAGTCACAACCGATAGCATCCTGACTGACTGGACTACACCAAAATGTAAATCGCCTGCCTGCCAAAACCCATAGTAACACAACCTACATAGTAGTGAATGTGAACTAATGTGGAGTTAGCTGTCACCAGAACACAGGAAGTATTTAGTAGTCCAAACAGGGAAATGGGCAAAGCATACAATGAATGACTTACAGATGGAGAAATGAGAGTGTCTAGACAGCTTACACCAGATACCATGACCACAAAGGTATCTCATGGTTTGACCATTTAGGGACATATATTTGACATATATTTGCACATCCCTGGTTCAAACCCACTTCCTGAAAGCTACCCAAGTACCCATTGATCAGCCAATGATTTTCCCTTTTCATCTTTGGCATATATCATGGAAAGAAGACTCTCAGATTTAATGGCAGAGATCAGTGGTTTTCATATTCCCATTGTACCCACACCACCTAAAGAGCCCTTAAAATCAGGCTTACTGGGCTGGGGAGATGTCTCAGTGAGTAACGTGCTTGCTGTATAAGCTTGAGGACCTGAGTTCAGATCCCTAAGACCCGCATAGGAAGCTGAGTGGAGTGGATGATTTTAACGCCTGGGTGGTGGTGGGTGAGGAGGAGCAATTACAAGCATATTCTGAGCATCCCCTAGCTAGCTAGTCTCACCAGTCAGTGAGCTCTAGGTTATGTTAGAGGCTCTGTCTCCAAAAGTAAGATGGAGAGTAATAGAAAAAGACAGCCAAAGTCAGACTCAAATGCACACATGCATAAGCAAGCACACCCACCCATACATGTGCACAAACAGGCATATAATACACATACACACAGACACACACACACACACACACACATTTATACATACACACTCACATCTACACCAAGATTACTGATGTTGACCAGAGGCTATATGACCAGCAAGTTACTAGAGTCTAAGTTACAATATGAGTATGATGGATGTGAATTTGATCTTGAGAACTATCATAAAAATATATGTGCATATAAAATCATTATACTGAATGCCTCGAATACATTTTTTTTTTACTTGTCACTTACATGTTTCAAATCTTTAAAATTAGAGTATGGGCTATTAGCTGTAAGATGAGCAAGCTGTGGGGCTCTTGTGCATGACAAAGGGGTCAACAAATGCTAACCACCCTGATCACAGTAACCATTATACAATGCATATGCATATCAAATCATCATAATATATTGTGTGCATGTGGTATTTGCCATTAAATATTTTCAAACAAAAATTTTAAACATTCGGATTACTGAATTCTGCCCTCTGAGTTTCTGACCCCCACCCCCTAAATAGCCCTGGTGTGGGGCCTGTGACTGTAAAATCCTAGTTCCCAGGTGACATTTATGGTGCCACTTGAGGAAACCATACTTTGAAAATAGGAAAGTTAGAAGCTGTTAAGCTTCTTTCATTAAAAAAAAAAGTAAATATTTCAGGCTTTGTGAGCCTTGGTGTCTCTGATATGACTATCCTGCTGTTGTGATTGCTTGCAGCCACATCACAGACAGCATGTGACACCATGGGCTTATATTCCAAGACAGTTTTGCTGATATAAAAAGTAAGTGAGCTTGGTTTGCACCCATGATAGAGCTTGCCAACTCCCCACATAGGTAAAGAGGATCCAGGCAGAAGAGCACACATCATGAACAGATGAAGCTTAAACTGAATTCTAAACATGAGAAGAATGGACTTACTAATCACCGGGTACCCATTTCCAAAATGGGCTTGTGGTGATGCTATGTATAGAACGGCTTCCACTGGAAAGTCTGCCTGAGTGACAAGATGCAGAAAGTGAAGAAGGTGGGAAGGAGACCAGGAGCCTCGTTCGCGGTGTACTAGAGGTTATCAAGACCACAGAAGACAGTTCCGTGTTGGCTGAGGAGGCATTTAGCTAAATGGTTCTCATGGAAACCAAGTGTACCAGTTGCATGAGAAATAGCTGACGGGACCAGGAAGGGGGCTGCTTGATCCTGACAGGTAGCTGCTAATTAGCAATCAAAACCTAATTGAGATTAACAGCTGTTTTTCTAATACAGTTACTAACAGGATGGCAGAAATGGCATGAAGACCATCCAAGCTCTGCAAACTGCATTTCAACATCAGAAAACTGAAAGAACAGAGCAACACACCAAGCAACAGGAAGATGAAAGTGCACTGTGTACACAGAGCTGAGCTGACAGGCCAAAGAGGGCTGGATCCAGAGGACCAATTAGGACATACACACCAGGGCTGGAGGCAGATAAAGGGACAGGATACAAACAATTCAAGAACATCTATTCATTGGCTGCTGGGGCTGAGCCAGAGCCTGGCTGCTGTGGAGAGAAGGGCACATTGGTGCAGCTCTCTTAGCTGTCAACAGAGCCCTTGGGTTAGGCTGGAAATCCTTTCAAATGCTCTGTCTGAGTACCTTCTGAGCATCACCTCTGCCTGTAGAAATACCTATGTCGCCCCACGGGACTGAACCTGTGACATTTCCACCAGGTGAGGCTTATCAAACGGTTAATCTCTCTTTGACATGCTTTCAGTGGGTTCTCTTTTGCCAATGCAGTCTTGGCATAGTGGCTCTGAATAAGCTCCCCTAATTAGCACCACTAGCAGAACCAGTAGCTGCTACCAGAAGTACACAGGACAGGACTAGGGGGAGCTTAAACACAGAACAAAATTCAACCAGCATGGCTCAAGGCTGGGAGATCAGCTTTCCCAAACAATGGAACCTACAGAAATATGTAGCATCACCCATGTGCTGGGTGCTAGACTAAGTACGTGGCTTATGGGATTGTCCCAAACCTGCTTGAGAGTGTCTCCATCTTGCAGAGGAAGAAGCAGAGTGGTTAGGAAGTGCCCCTGGTTTACACAGGGCCGAGCTGGAGCCCAGCAACACCGCTGTTGCCGGGAACATCAGTGGAAGTGCCAAAGTGCAAACCTGACCTGGATTAGCACCTACACTAGACCAGACCTGTCACTCCTGTGCCTTTTATGTCTTAATAAAGCTGCCCTCTTCTCTGTCCCCTCACATGAAGAGATGCCACACAGATACGTTAATAGTTCATCAATATTAAGAGCAGAGGTCATCTTGTTATAACAAGAACACACTGCATTTGCCAAGGTGAAGCACACGGTGGGGAAATGGCCTCTGTCCAACACTTTTCCCTCAGCCATCAATTCTGTTTTTCTAACTGTTGGCTCATTTACAGAAGAAGCCTTGTTTATTTGTCTTTCCAAGGCTTTCTGCCACAGGCCATTTTCACAGCCTTAATTCTTTTTATTTCATCACGTAGTCACTGCTGTTTGTAAGTGATAATTGCTTCTTTTGCACCATTTTTTCCTATCACACCCTTTCTCCAAGGATTTAACTTCTGAATTCGTCTCAATTAAAGCAGCCTAGTTGTTTCCAGACCAATGGGCTCTGCCGCACCCTCTCCCTCTGCTCCTCTCCTGGCCTCCTTTTGTGGTTGTTCTGGAAAGCATTTATTACGCATAAACTTAGCAACTAGAACTCAACTCTCACACATTGCAGGTGGAAACGCAGATTGGAAAACAGTTTGGCAATTTCTTGTGAACTAAAGCATATAATTTCTCTGTGACCAGCTATCCCGCTCCATAAGGAAATAAAAGCATACATTGACAGGAAAACCTGCATGCGAAATGTGTAAAGAAGTTCTATTAATGTTGCCAAAACCACGAGCAACTCAAATGTCCTTTAAATAAATGGTACTATAAAAGAGAATATTACTCAGAGTCAAAAGGGAATGAGAGAAGATATGAAGCTAAGTCAGTGTGATAAAGCTATTTTTTTTCAGATTTAAACTCCATTATAATTTTTTCCCTTTTTTATGGTGGATAAATGAATAAAAAATAATTGATGGTGAGTGTGTGAAACTCCAGCGAAGTTCCATCATTTTAGAATGGCCATTCTAACCATATAGGGGTTGACTACAATGTATAGAGTTTGGGACTAGGCAAGTGTTTGAGTGGCCTCTTAATCTAGCTGTGTGGTGGTTTTATTTGTGAGTTAATTAGTATAAATGATTTTGTTAAAGAAAAAATTTCAAAGTATTGAGCTGCTAAAACACTCAACAAAATGCATTCATCTCGAAAGCGTTATGCTAAGTGAAAAAGCCAGACACAGAAGACAGCTTCCTGTATGTTTCCATTTATGTGAAACTCTAGAAAAGGAAAACCTGTAGTGATAAAAAGCCAATCAGTGGTTGGCAGGATGCCTGAAGTAAAAGCAGGAGGATGATTGCTGGGGCACAAAAGAATATTTTGATGAAAAAGTTATATCATGATTGTAGTGGTGGTTTCACTATTTTATGCATTTGTTACCCCATCAAATTGTGTATTTGAATCTGGTGAATTCAGTCACATGTAAATAGTGTTTAATAATATTAATAAAAATATAAGTATTTGGGATTTGTTGTGTGTTGACACAAGGAAGAAGAGACAGTGCATCAGATCCACCACAGTAGCCAGGCACCCACCATTGCCAAACAAGAGGAAAGGAGGCAGACGAGTAAGCACCTCACGCTGGTGGAGGGCCAGACTGTACTCTAAAGAGTCTTACAATCCTGGGCTTGAATAAAACACATTCTAAACATGCTTTCAGTGTCCCGAGGCTCTGGAATCTGAAATGAGCGCCATATAGATACCATAAACATGTTGTAATTAAAGAACTGCTAAATGTCATTTGTATCAAAGCTGAGAAAAGAGAAATTCAACATCAGTATCTAAAGCCATCGAGAGTCAGTGTCTCTTGATTAAAACTCCAGTCTTGATGGAATCAGGCCCCATCCCCTTGACTAGAAGAAAACTCTTTTCTGCAGAGTTCTCTTCCAAGGAGTGTTTATAAAGCAGTTTGTCGCCTTAGTTTGATAATTCAGGGCAAGCATTAGTATGTTTTGAAGTCAAAGCCTTCTTGTACTTCTTAAATTAAGAAGCGAACCATTTCCATCACTTATTGGTTCCCTCACACTGAGCATCGGAATGGCCTTAGAAAGCAGCCCTGTGAGTCTCACCTCTGGCACAGGGCTGGTCTGGGATCACTTTCAGCATTAACTGCTCAGAGAACCAGTGCTGTAGGGTCAATGTGCCATGCCACAACTTCAGTCCTGTTTATCCAGAGAGTCTGTCACCTTCACTCTGAAATCTGGCTCCCACTGGGCTTCCTCCAGTTTACCTTGTATCTATATATCCCTTAACATAAGTATAGGCGGGGGTTGCCCAAAGCCTTACTTAGTTCTTTGTGAAAATCAGGGTCCCTGAGTAGATGCCTAACACATTTGTGCCAAAAACACTGGGTTTCAATTCCTGTGCGGCCATGAACATATTATATAGAGAAGGGTTTTTGTTCTTATTTAGTTTTGCTTTTTGGAGGTCTACAGACTATACTGTAGAACCGAGAAGAGGGTTGAATAGCCATTTTTTGACAAATACAAGAACATGAACGTCTCTGGGGTTCTGAGTAGAATAAGGGAGGTATAGCCACATTCCAAACACATTGGCCAGGGGCAGGAAATACTGTAATGAGCAACTGCAGCCATTACCTAGTATTCTGAAACCACAGAAAGGTTGCTAGACTTGCCTAAGTATTATTATATATCTGCTAGAGACTTTGAATACCCACTGAATGCCTGTAGAAAAGTCTTAGTCCCCAGCGTGGTACTACTGGGAGGTTATGGGACCATTAAGAAGGGAATCCTGCTGGGGAGTCTTGGATCACTGAGGCTAGGCCCTTGAGAGGGTGGGGATGCATTGTGTGCAGCCTCTCTCCTGTCTCCTTTTGCTTCCTGGTCACAAGGGCAAACACATTTGTTCTACTGCATTCTCCAACAGTCATGTGCTGCCTCAGCAAAAGCAGTGGGGGCTACTGGACTGACACCTTGAAACTGAGAGCCAGAATAATGCTTTTTCTTTCATAAGCTAATTGGAGGGTGATATTTTTGTCATAGTGCTGGAATACTGACCGATGCCATGGAGATCCTACATGGCCCATCAAATGTGGATGCAAATTCTTGTAGCTTTTCACACCAAAGGTTTTTCACATACTTTGCCTCTGAACTGGTCCATAATTTATCCACATATAACAAGATCTGGTAAATGATACTACATGAATCCTAGTCTTTAGTCTTCTGACAAGGGCTTTCCAGTGTCCTCTCTCAACTTCCTGGAGTGATGCTGCTTTGTGAACCAGCCCATCCTGTCCCCCTCCTCTTCCTTCCTCTTCCACCCTTATCCTGCCATCTTTCCCATAATAAAGAGTTTGAAGATTAAACACTGCACTTCAAAGACTCTTTGGAGGTAGTGATGAAGGTTCTTTCTAGGTCTGGCTGGGCCACTTACATGAGGCTTGGAAGCAGAACCGGGGTAGCTAATTTCCCACTGTGTCTCTGGTCAAGTAGTACGGAGGACTCTCGCTTTATTTATGGCAGCAATGAAGAGCCCAGTGTCTATGACTGACTGGAAGACATGGTGAAGAGAGCAAGAAGCCTCCACTGTCGTCATAGCAGGAGCAGCATGGCTCTAGAGGTGGTAGCAGCTACAATGATAGCAACTTCAGCAAGGACTCAGACTTAGCACCCTCCCAAAGCCGATGCCTTCCTCTACAGAAACTGAAGAGACTGGAGTTCTCTTGGTGACCTAGTTCTGCCAAATGGTGCTCCGTTGGAGGTTGCTGCAAGCATTTCCAGCACTGCTAGTCTGCCATTCAAAATTTGAGTTCACTGGGGGATGACCTGAGCTCTGTGACTTTTCAGTGGGCTTTTTAGCTGCATGTCAACCTCCTGCATGTTCCTTCAAGGCCTCTAGCCTAGAGGAAAAAGCAGCTATATAGGAAAAAGCCCATTATGGCTATGGGAGAATGGCTAAAGGAATGAATACTTTTCAAATAAATTACTCTTCGGTAATTTCTTACATAAGCACAGTGTATTTAGATCATATCAACCCATCACTCTTCTTCCAATTCCTCTGTGTGCTGTGATCACTACAAGCTACAACAATGACTGGCCCTATGAGATATGAATGTCAGCAAGATGTGTCCTGACTCTCCCCTGACCCCAAGCAGGCTACAAGGCACCTTGCAGCCAGCAAGTAGCTAGCCAGCAGGTAACTTTCAGGTCGGTACCAGCTTGATGTCTCCATCTCCTGTAATCAAAGAGTATCGTTTTCTTCAGCAATAGAGTTTGTGCCAGTTTAGAGAATATCCCTATGGAGTAGTTAATCAGAGGGGTTCCAGAGACCCCCAAAATAATATAGGTTATTGCCATTGTCCTTGGTTACCCAGTAATGTCCTGAACACACTTTATAAATTATACTTTCAAAAATGTAATGGAATATCACACATACAAAAAAACTGAAGTACAATTCAGAACGTTTTTTCCCTCTGAATTGTATGAAATTATTGCCACACATGGTTTCATCATTTTACCTCCCCAGATTTAATGTATATTTCTACAGATAGGGGCATGGCAACATTGAAGTGCCTGTTCAGCCCCTTGGTCTGGGCTCATTCCTTCATCTTTCTCAGATTTGGTGACTTGTCTGAAGGCTTAGGAATGTGTAATGTTTCAGGCAGTATATTTGGCAGCGTCCCTGTCCCTACTTGTGTTTGTCTGTTAAATGGTCTGACTCTAGCTCGGCACCTTTGGTAAGACTTTCACAGAGCAAGGTGTGGATATTGAGACAGGTTAAAAGGCCTTCAAGCTGCATTTGACCTGGTACCGATGATATTCACTTAGATTACTTGACTGAAGTGGAATCAGCCAGGCTTCTTTTCAGAAAGTTGTTCTTTATTCCTGTAAGGTTAATAAACATTTTGTGGGAAGGGCTTTGGGATGATATAATACCTTGTTCTTCACTTCACTAACTGTGTATTTGTATGGATGTGCGATGTCTTCTTTTGTTCAATGAGTATAATATATTATTAGCATTATATTGATCTGAACTTGTCATCGTTTTTTTTTTTCCAGTAGGAGGTATTTAAGGCTTTGTTCTGGTCCTTTTGACATGGACTCTGAGCATTTCCTCCATCTCTGGCACAATGGCAGGTGCCTGTTTGTTATTTCCCTATCTGTAGTCCTGGTTTTCTTTTCATAAAGTGTGTAATTTTAAAGTCAACTTTGTTACTAAATATGTTCACTACAGTGAAGAATTGCTGTGTCCCTTCTCCTTTCAGGAGACAGAGGCAGAAAATGTGTATGAAATTATAGTATTCTATCTATCTGTCTGTCTCTCTCTCTCTCCCCATCTTTCTCTACTTATTTGCATATATTCTCATCTATATTGAAATCCACACCTTTCATTTTACCTTTCATTTTATCCCCACATCTTTAATTTTATCCCCAAATCAGAAATTTTATTCTACTGTTTCCATATTTATGAAGCCCTCTGCCAGCAGTGAGCACGGCAGCTCCCTTAACCTTAGGGCATTTACTTACTTGAACCAGTTCCCCAAAAGGAAAGACTCCCCCCCCATGCTATGATGGTCTTTCCTCATTGCATCTGCCCTCCTTACCCCCCATGGATAGATGCCCCTGCCTGACGCAGTGTGTGAACTGGGGAGAGGAGAAGACGGGAAGAAACAAACTGTATTCTTAATTTCAATACCTCTTCCAGGGAAGCTAAAGCACCACTCCCTTCCCCAGTGCCTATGGTTCTTAGATCTACTCTTCTGTGCCTTGTTGTCTCTTCAGTTTTCTTCTGTCTTAGAATCATGTTCCTTCAAACTGCTTTGATGTGGGATTCTCTTCTGTATGCTGTGAATACCATTGGTGAATAAAGATACTGCCTTGGCCTGTTGATAGGGCAGAACTGAGCTAGGTAGGGAAAGCTAAACTGAATGCTGGGAGGAAGAAGGTGGAGTGAGGGAGAAGCCATGTAGCCCTGCCAGAGACAGACACCAGAACTTTACCCGGTAAGCCACAGCCACGTGGCAATACACAGATTAATGGAGATGGGCTAAATTAAGATATAAGAGTTAGCCAATAAGAAGCTAGAGCTAATGGGCCAAGCAGTGATTTAAATAATATCGTTTCTGTGTGATTATTTTGGATCTGAGCTGCCAAGTGGCCAGAACGACCAACGGTCCCTATAACAACACTGATTTTTCTAACGCTCTCACTTCAGAGCATTCCATCATGAAAGTTCTGCAGAAGAGCCGCTCAGGTTATTTCCACAGCCATCTGGCGTCTGGCATCTGCCTCTAACACCTGCTCACAGCGTCCTCTCCAACATCACTGAGGACTGTGGAAGGCTACACCCTATAGCTGCTGTGGAGAATTGCATTTCTCTGCGAGCCACTATGAAAATGGCTCCAAGCAGAGAGCTTTCCGTTGTTTCCTAGCGGATGCTTCCTCTGACTGCCACCTCCTACCTTTACCGGCCATCTTTCTCTGCCGGTTCTGCTAGCAACTCAAACTCTGTTCCTAGGAATGGATGTCCCCAGGGGTCTGTCACTGGGATTCTGCTCTTTTAGCCCATATTTGCTCCCTGAGAAGTGGTATTTTGTCAAGGTCCTTTATTTCTAGGTGGATGACTTCCAAACTGATGTCACAAGTTTGACCTCACTCCTGCGCTATACGAGAGTTCGCCACAGTTATGCAATCTAAACCCTGCTCCTCCCACAAGGTACCACAAGTTCAAATTTTATTCAGTGCCTCAAATTACAGTTTCTGCTATGCGCTGTCAATACATAGATTAATAAAGCACACTTCATACAGAAAAGGAGACTTATCCAAGCTGATAGCCACAGAGACAATGCTCCCTCCTACCAGAGGTCCACCCATACTGAATGTCACTGTAACACAAAGCTTCCTGAAGCATATTTTTTTATCCTATTACTTCTTCCCCAAAATGTTTTGGTCTTCTTACTGTGTATGGTTAAAAGAAATCAGGCTGCAGCACTGGCAATATGGCCATCTCTTGCCACAACTTGCCTTTCCTCTTTTCCAGGCAATGAGCATCTTCCCACAACACAAGGAAAGGTTTGCATGCCTCTGAACATTTGTCTGTGCTGTTTCTCCCAACAGAGATGTTCTTCTTTCTGTTTATTGAACTCTTACTTTCTCCCCAAGATGAAGGGTCTCACTAAATAACTCTGGATGGCTTAGAATTCACTCTGTAGATCAGGCAGGCCTCAAACCTAAAGAGATCTGTCTGCCTCTACCTCCTGAGTGCTGGCATTAATATTGTGTGTCACCATGCTTGGCTTAAATCTTATTCTTTTTTAAAGGCTAAATTTAATAGCACCTTAACTTTTTCTTTTCTGATTTTTAAAATGTTCTGGATGTTTTAATTTCTTCTATTTATGTTATGTTCAAGTTTTTCATTGACTCTCTGAGCAAGTGAAAGGTGGTTTTCAAGTTGTCTTACAGTTAATTCCCCATTAGAATAGGCATTTCCAAGCATTTTGGATTGCTGGCTCATTCTCTTAACATGTTAGCATTTTTTTTATTGTGCCCATAGATAAAAAAACATCACCTGGTAGTTCTATTGATATAATAGCTCAATAATACTTATGTCCTAATAAAATGGTAGTTTTACTTAAAGACATACTATTAAAGAGAAAGTAATATATTCATTTTATTCTTAGCCTTAATAAATTAGCAATGGGATGTGTGCACTTGTTAGACATCATGCAACTCAGATCTTAAGTCGTCACATCATTTCCTGTTCCGGCTGATTTCCTGGCAGCACTCCCTACTGCTAGCGCAAATGGCAAAGCCCAGCTTTACAAACTACTGTGAACTGCAGTTCTCATGTTGCCTGACACCTATCGCTGTGCCTTCCCAAAGAAGGTAAGTGTCCTGCGCTGTCCCTGTGGGTTCCTGTTTGGTTGGAAGTGTTACCCTAGCCCCTGGCCTTCATATAACCGAAGAATCTGGAATGTATGGGTTAAGGCTTCACCTCAGCCCCTGGTATCCAAAGAGTCTGGAATATTTGGGTGAAAAGTTCCATCCTAAGCCCCCTCCCCTGGGAGTTGCCTCAGTCCAGTCTCTACCTCAGAAAAAGTCTGCCAAACGGTGATCCCTCCTCAGAGATGCTCAAGACCACTCCCATGGGGAATTTAAACTGCCCCCAGAGAATAAACACTTGGTTTTCCAGTCTTCCTTCCCCATCTCCTCTCCGAGGAAGCGCTAGTATCCACTAAACTTGGGCTTTTTCTAATTCAGTTTGATTTGGTCTGATTTGGATTATTATGTTGGTGAAGAGATTTATTTGGCCATAAAAACTTTTCAGTTCCCATTTCAATTTTGGGCCATCTCAGCACAGTTTGGAAGCTGCGATTCAAGAACCAGGCACAAGGGCACACTGCACATGAAGCCTCTATGAACTGGGTGAGGTCTAATTGCACTTAGAGATCACCAGAAAGTGATCTCACAAATGAAGGCTGCAGACAGCATTCATAAAGACTACAAATTTCTTTCTCTCTTTATTTGTCTTGTTTGTTTTTGAAACAGAGTCTCACTACCTACCCCAGGCTGGCCACAAACTCACAATTTGTTTTAGTCTTCCAAATGTTGGCATATAGTTGTTTGTCACTACTCCTGGCTAGAATACAGATTTATTTAATGAGCCTGCCGTACTAGGAAAATTATTATTATCACTGTGTCAGGCTTAACTAAGAACCAAACAACACTGGCTTGATACAGTCTTAACCACTTACCTGCTTGCTTCACTAACTGAATTGGGTTTGTGTGAGTTGCAACAAGAGCCTGGGATGTAGGTGTTTTCTTGAACTTGTATATTTTCCTGAGAATGGTGTACCTGATGCTCATTAATGGTCTTTAACTAAAGCAATAGAATTTCATCTTTAGAAGTAAATGTGATTATTAAAGTCAGCTGTACATGTCACTACTCACCCTGAGGATGACATTTTCTACCGTTATCCTGTTCATGCAGCACGGCTCTGACTTTCTGTGTCAGGATGAAGCAGAAAGGGGTCACTGGGGTTTTTTCCTAAATTGTTCTTTCATTCACTTTTCCTGCTTTATAAAGATTTTCCTCCTCACTAGAAATACTTTAGAAGTTTGCAAAGTCACTTGAAAATGAACAAAATGATTTTTCATATGCTATTTTACAAGCAATTTTAATTTGTCCAGCCCTTGCCTTAAACAGAAGTTTCATTAGAAAATAAAATTTTCCAAAATCTATATCCTTGGTTAATTTATCATCTGCCTATGAGATCCTGGATAAATTGATGGCACTTAATATTCTCCCACTCTTGGATGGAGATTGAGAATTTTAATATGAAAAACCAACCAACCGGATGCTGAAGTTACTACTATGGGACCTCAGACCCAAAATTTAAAAACAAAAACTTGTAATTTATCAGTTTATAATGAAATATTCAGTGTCTTCCATTCTACAGACCTAATATCTAGACAATTGCATTAATGGATACAGTACTCAAGGATTAAATAATTATTGATAATAATAGGGATGGCAACAGAGTGACTAACTTCCCTGTTCACTGTACTCAGCAAGGATGTTTTAATCTTGCATTTCTCTCTAGCTCCTCTCTTGTGCCGTGTTCTTGCCATCCTTGCTTTCCCAGTTCAGGACAATACCTCCCTCTAGGGAGGAATCATAAACATCTGTACCTTAAGAGAAAATACAGGGTCTCCTCTGTTCCTCCTTAACTCCACATGTCACTTTTTAAAACATTACCTTCGTCTGGGGAGATGGCTCAGTGTATAAAAGAACTTGCTGCACAAAAACAAGGACCTGAGCTGAGACCCCCTGCATTCATGTAAAAGTCAGGTATGGCTGCACGTACCTGCAACCCAGCATTCCAGGGGCAGAGATAAGTGGATCCCAGGAGCTCACTGGCCATCCAGCCTAGCAAAATGTCAAGCATCAGGTTCAGACACTGTCATAGGAGAGTAAGGCTGAGGGTGATAGAGAAGGATACCTGACATTGTCCTCTGAGCTCCATAGTGCATACACATGTACACACACAGAGACATGGGCACAGACACACACACACACACACACACACACACACACCACTCTCCTGTAGCATGAGTTCTAATAGGTTTTAATAATAAAAGTCCAGAGTCAGATACAGGGGAAAATGCTGAGAAATCAAAAAGATGAAGGAGCAAACCACAACCACCTTACCTCTCCACTTCCTGGCCAAAAAGAGACTGTTTCTGTTTCCTCTCGCCTTATACTTGCTCTCTCTGCACAACCATATCACTCCCTGTCTGTCTGTACAGACCTCCAGACCTCTATGTTTAGCTAGTGGCTAGCTCCATCCTTTGATCTTCAGGCAAGCTTTATTTGTACAAACAAGGTATTACTACATTTCCCCTTTTTTGTCTAAAAATTAAAAAGGAAGGTTATAGCTAATATAAGAAAAACTATATACAATAAATACAATAACTATGTACAATATGTATAGGCAATGAATACATCAACAATGTCTTGTCTATTAACAACTGACAAAATTCAGAGAAAATACTCCATATCTCTATCCTGTCTTGGTTAGTTCAAAAGTTGTACCTAATTCACTTTCTATTCTAACTTGCATTACCAGAATTACTGTTCCACAAAAGAAACTGCCAGACATTCTGCAGGACACAGAAGAAAGCAACTGATGAACTTTGCCAGTACAAGGTAGAACAGATCTTCAAATTTTCTGCTTCACTAAAAAGTCTGCCAAATGCTCTGGACCTGTGGGCTGAATATGGACGCCCCAACTTTGTAAAAGAACTTTGGATGACTGTTCAGACAGCAAGATGTCTCTATCATTTCTAAAACTTTGGAAGTTGCTTGCAAAACACTTTTTGTTTACTAAGGTAATATTATATTCTTTTCAGGTCTTTGATGGAGTTGAAGACTAGATATTTATAATTATAGTTTTCCTTAGTTATGAAAAAAGATAAATTAGGTATAAAACTTTAGACTCACAAAGATAAGACAGGTGATAGAGTATTTTCTTTAATTTGTCAAATACAAACAGACTAAATACTGTAACTATAATTCTTGCTTAACTGCTTTGTTATATGTAATTTTACATGTATATGTAACATGTAACTTTGTTATATGTAATTGTTATATGTAACATAATTTTACTTATGTTAAAGTTAAAACCTTCTTTTTAATTAGACAAAAAAGGGGAGATGATATGGGGTGTCCTTCTGTATATGTGTTGCTTTTATTGGTTGATAAATAAAGCTGTTTTGGCCAATGGCTTAGCAGATTAAATTAGGCAGGAACTCCAAACAAAAATACAGAGAGAGAGTAGGAAGAGTTGAGGAGACACCATGCAGCTGCCAAAGGAGAAAGAGGTCCAGACATTAGCAACAAGCCTCATGGTAAAATATAAATTATTAGAAATGGGTTAATTTATAGTTAGAGATAAACATTAATAAGCCTAAGACATTAACTAAACAATTGTATTTAAAATATTAGCCTTTGATTATTTCATAAGTGGCTGCAGGAACCCTGGTGGGCAGGAGAGAAACGGGGCACTGGATGGGATAGAGAATACTTCTAGCCACAACCCCCAAGAAATCACTTTGTCACCAGCCTCAATTTTAGACTTTCATGGCATTTCTCTTACATTGATAGACCATATATGTTCAGTAGTCAAGGCCAAAAGAGTTTATATTTCAAAAAAATATATAAAAACTAGAGTGCTTTAATATCTACTATTATATACTCAACATAACATTTTCATACATGTATAAAGCCACTTAGATATTGGTATAGATCATTGTATCTTATGTATATATCTACATACATAGAGGTATAGATCATTGTATTTTGTTCATATTTGCTATGCCCCTCACTGATAGCATTCCTCCAGAATTTACTTTGATTATATATTTAAGAAGTTCCTTGTCTCCTGTCCTACTGTCCATCTTAGATCAAGACCCTCCCTAACAAATCTTCCTATCTCTGTTTTCTTCTCCTAATCACATTATTGCAGTTTACTCTGAATCAGAAAGCTCCTCTGAGTTGTTTGTGCTTCAAATGTCCTCTTAGGCTACCATTGCCTACAGAAGCCCTGCCCGCCACTGCCACTTTCCTGCAGCATCTGTCGCTGTATTTCTGTATCAGAGACCTATATCCCTAATCTTCGCATTGCAGCATCTTCTCTGCCCTTCATGTGGTCATGTCACACCTGATCAAGTAGTTATATATACTTGTCCTACCAATCTGCTCCCTTATAAGCTTTCTCCATGCAGTAAATTCCATCCATCCATCCATCCATCCATCCAACCAGCCAGCCAGCCAGCCAGCCAGCCAGCCAGCCAGCCAGCCAGCCATCCACAGTTTATTATTTAAGTGTGGATTGCTTAGCAACCAAGACTGTCAAGGATCCAATTCTATCATTCTCTGCCTTACTCCCTAGTGACAGTCTCTTGCTAAACCTGAAGTTTACCATCTTGGCTAGCCTGGCTAGCTTGCCTAAGGCTAGACCATTGTGAATAGGTATTCATTGAATTGTGTTTGTAATGACTTTTATTTATACATATATAAGCATTTTTAGTAAATTGAATTGGACCTCACTTTTGGTCCTTTCCTTTCTGGTATAATTAAGCCAGTCTTATCTCTGTAAAAATGTAGGACTTGTCTGTCTTGTCCATGGTTTTCCCAGGTTATGCAGGCAGGTTAACAATGGAATTTCAACCAGTCCAGCTTGCTGAATGGCTGAATGCTTCATTTTCTTCTACAGATGCAATATAATGTTACCTGAGTTTGTTACAAATAACCAGAAAGTGTGACCAGCTTCTGAGGGGGAACCTGAATTGACTATGCTTTTCTATGCAGGTGAGATTTCTCAGGTATTTAATTTCCATGTTCACAGCCAGGGTTTTCTAAAGCCAAGAGTATTTATAGTGAGCTAACCTGTTAGCCCATCATTTAAATAGCTCAAATGATTGCTTAATTTCTGTTTGTTAATAAGACATCCAAACCCTGGATGAAGACAGATCTAAAGGTCAGAAATCATTCTAAAACATTTGTCTACATGTCAAATAATTTTAGTACCAATATAGGGCTTTTTCTATAAAATTCCTTTATATTATTCTTTTATATGATGTATATAAATAGAGATTATTAGATATGTGAAGATTTAAAATTGAGATTATACATTCAAGTCAATAACTTCCAACTGGCTAATCTATAAATATGCTAGCTGGGTTTGTAGGAGAATACCGTCCTTATATGCAGGCTACATATTAAAGTTCTAATCAAATATTTTACTATAGATTATCATGCACATACCCAGGTGAATGTGATAATGAGCTTCCCGAAAACAAAGAAATTGCATGTGTAAGATGACTGTAGCCAATCACCGCCGCAAAGGAAATAATGCCTGGAAAGTGCTTTAGAAAGTGACCAGAACTTATAGGTATACAACAAACATTAGTTATCCCTTCCCCAAGGGCTAAGACCAGGACTTACTAGCTGTTCATAGCAAAGTGGAATGGATGGGAAATTTGTACTATAAACTCAGTACAAATTCAGCTAAAAAACTGAGAATTGTTACTGTGTTTTAATTAAATTCATCAGAAGGCCATTTAAGATTACTTCCCTGCAGGACCCACAAAGCAAGATATACAAGGAAAAGGAAATTACCTTAAAGCTTAAGGTATTCATCTTAGTTACCTACCCATTGCTAGGACAGAACACCATGACCAAGGCAACTTATAAAAAATAATTTCATTTGGGGTTCATGGTTCCAAGAGGTTAGTCCATGACCATCATGGCAGAGAAAGGCAAGATCCTGCTTCACCAAGAGACTGTCTCACTGTGAAATAAGGCAAGTAGTCAAGGAAGACACTCCATATTAACGTCTGGCCTCCAATAGGTATGTGCATGCATGCACACATACATGGACCCGTGAACACACATGGGTGCTCATACACACTCAGAAAAGAAAAACACCTAAGAGTAAAAATAAGGCTACAAGAAAAGAGAAATTATCAGTAACCTGTGGCTAATGTGAAGCTCTGATCATGAACGGTAGGCACACAATAAACGTGATGATGGATCAATATTTCGCTTGACCAATGTGCCTACTGAACATGCTAGTGACTTTTAATTATAGATAAATTGTAGTATATGAAAAACAGAAAAAAACAGGATGGTAGACTATCCTAAAAGATGCTGTGGCCTTTGCCTGAGGCATCATGGGAATTCTTGGCTGTGCCTATTAGGAAGGTACACAAGGGAACAGAAGCCTAGGCTGGGACTTGTGAGGCTGGAAACTTGACCCCAAGAGCTGGCACTGCAGCTGGCCTACTCTGCCAGGAAATTGCCCAGCTGGGTGGAGACAGCCAGGAAGTTGCTTGGCCAGTCCTCAGGGGAAAGAAAGGATGGTGGTGCCAGGAATGACTGTCATCAACATCTACCTGATCAACTAAGCAAATGTGGAAAGGACCTTGGTAAATGCCAGCGGGGAGGATAGAAGGATGCTCCCTCACCACAGAAGCCTTCCTACCATCGAGAACACACCATGCCAGACACTCAATGGCCATTTGTGTTAGAATTATGAAAAGCCCGATTGGTTGGGAGTATAAAGCTGTAACTGTTGAATGTTCCAATTGATTGAAGTCATAAGAATTAGCTGGGAAGTCTCATTACATTTTACTGGCAAAGTTTGCTTGAACTGGTTTGGATGTGATTGTAATCACTGTGTAGGCTGAACACTGGATGGAGATTAAACAGAGCTTCCTGGTTTTGTGGAAAACAAATGCGGCCAGAGAATGGCCAAGGGTTGCCTCGAGGTAATAGTGGGTCTCCCTGTGGCTTCCCTTCCAAATCTACAGCCCCTGAAAGCAGCTGATGTAAGCTCTAGCCTGGGATACTGAACCAGCTCTGGCCAGGCACTGAGACAATTCCTGGTGAAGTGTACACCAACAATCGCAGTAACTGTGAAGATTTAGGGAGTTGATGCCATTTCTGTTTTACCTCCAGGTAGAGTCCACATACCGAGGGGAGTTTTCTAATGAGGACTGTGTTAAGCATTTTGTTATCTCATCATGTAACCTCACCCACTTTATGGGAGTATTATTACTATTATTTTCTTGTGTCATAGATGAGGAAATAGGTTCAAAAATTTAACTAGAGTCTATTATAGAACCAAGCTGTCTCCTTCCCCAGCCCACGGTGTTCATCATTTGTGTGCCCTGCTGACTGTCTGCAAAGAAAGGATGAATCTGGGCATCCTCTGTATTCTGAATGGACACTTTGGATCATCACTGTTGTTCCCACCCTAAGGAACTTGGAAAGCCCTATGGGCAGAGGAAATGTGTTGCTATTAATTTGAGAATGGGCTTAGTCTAATGCTGGCTCACCTGCCAGAATTCTGAGACTGGTATTAAATTTCTCTGCTTCCTTTTTTCCCATGGTAATGAATTTTAATCTTCAAAATATCTTTAGAGAAACATAAATATTATGAAACTTATGACTCCCAAATGGTTTCTCCTACTATTCAACACTATATATACATATACAGTCTCTGTTGATGAACCAATAGTGATACATTATTCAAAACTAGGGCTAATACTTCTTGTTTGCTTGTTTTGTTCCTTTTAGAGAATACCACATTGCATTTAGTTGTAATTTATCCTTAAGATCATCTTACCCAAGATTGTTTCTCATACTTTTTTTTCTCTTTTGATGACCTAGATATTTGTAGGATGCTGGTCTGTCTTTTTCCTCATGACGAGATTGGTACTATCCTTGGGAGAAAGGCCTCCTGAGACAAAATTTCATTTTCATCATGTTGTCCCAAATCACATGTACTATGTACCTCCTGTTGATGAGCTAGTTACACTGCTACACACTGACCTTGGTCACCTAGTGGAGATCATGTTGGACAGGCTTCTTCACTGTAAACATGTACAGTTTCCCCCTTAACAAGCTGGGTCCTCTGGAGAGAACGGACTATACGCAGCCCACACTTTAGAGAACTGAACTGTCTACATGCATCATTCAGCCTTCTTCCTCAGGGAGATTTGGTTTTCCTCCATTCATTCATAAACTTACAGTATAGGCTGGGGCTGTTTCTGTGCTTTGAGTTATAACCCAGTACTTCCATGTGGCTGTTTTGTTTTGAATGTCTCCAGCTTTGGCTGTTAGGAACCCTTACACATTGGTTCCCCATCACTTTGAAATTTCCCACATCAGCACAAGTTCAATATTTTCTTTAAGCATTTTCTTACTTTATGCTACTGCATGATGTTCCAGGTGCACCTCAAGCAGCTCCCCAGTTCTAAAGTCCGCTGTTTCTACTATGAGATCCCCCAGCCACTTTAGGATGAAAGATGAAAAGGACCATGAGGGATATTAAGCCAGAGAGTCTGGTTAGATATTTATTTAGAATGATCACATCTGGCAGGATAAAGGTGAAACTGAAGGCCAGGGTAAGACAAGATAGGCTACTGCAGAGATCTATGCAGCAGGGAGAGCGTGGTCACTAGGCAAGCAGAGGGGAGGTGACAAAGAGAAGGATCGCTGTCTTAAACTGTGAGAGCAGCAATGCAGCACAGAGACGTCGGGGCCACCAGATCTTACATTCCCAATCAAGCACCCTGGGTGTGCTCAGTACTAGGATTCATTCTTCCTAAGCACACTGAGACTTTCTGGATGAAGACAGGAGATCCTATTAAGAGCTAATATTTATTGAGCACTTGGTATGTTCTAGCAAGCTCTCTAAACACTTAACACGGTTTGATTTGGTTTTGAGACAGGTTTGCCATACCCAGTCTGGCCTCAAAGTCAACATTCTCCACCTCATTTTCCACAGTGTGCCATTATACACATTACAGATGTGCCACCGTCCCCACTAACACTGAATACATACAACTCATTCAGTTCTCACAGACCTTTCACTAAATATTAACATTATCCTAACTTTTCAAATAAGGAAACAGAGCTCAAGGATGCCAACCGCTGTCCTGTCTTGTGCTAAAAGATGCTTCCCCATTGAGCACTGTGCTGGTGAGCCACATCTGGATCAGATCTGCCTCAACCAGCTGCAGCCTTCGAATCCCAAAAATTTCTCCCAGCATCTCCAATCCACTGATTTCTTGCCCATGCCCAAAAGCCTGCTCCTATTGGCCAATGGCTGACTCGACACCTTCTTGCCGGGCCCAGTCCAGCTCACCATTTGGCTGAGTTCTTCCACTTCAAAAGCACTCTGGTGCTGGGTTCTTCGTGTTTTCAGACTCTCAGCATCCAGGTGTGTGGCCAGGCCCTGTCCCCCACCCCTCTGTGTCTCTGGAGACTATGTTCTTCCAGTCCATTACTACCTCCTGTCCATACCTCCATCACTGTGAGTGCTGGGGACAGCTTCCACCCTCTGCTGTTAATAGGGTCAGACAGGGGAGAGTGCCTAGCAAGCCTATTTCCTGACTGTTCAGTTTGTATAACAGACTTCAGAACTTTTTGTTCATTTATGAAACTCTTAGAGCTCCACCACATACTTTTTTCTCCAGAGAGAGCAGGAAGTGACTTCCAGTGACTACCGGCCTCCATTTCTTCCAGCGCTCCTCTCAGCTCCATCTAGATTTTTCTATTTAATTCCTTTCTGATTTGGGCCTGAGTCATTCTATCACCAAATAGTAAAACTACTTAAATATTCTGCATTATTTGTCTGGTGTTTACATTTTAAAATCTAACTTGTACACATTAGTGAGTTCTATTACTGTCACTCCTGGTTGGGTTAGAGAAACATCTTCTCGAGGCATAATCTAGAGGAGCAGTTGTTATGATTATGAACCTTCACAATGCCAACATTCCTTGCCCCACCCTTTCTGAAGACTCCAGAGCCATCGCAATTAGGTGATGGGACACACCACTCCGTGCAGTGACACATTTGAGACCCACTGTCCTCTTCAACATCTCTTTGGTCCTAGCCTTTTAAGACATCATGCAGTTCTATTTACTGAATTGAAAGCAAAAAGGCACTGCAGTTTTCTTTCTCTGACTTCTCTAGAAGAGCAGTTACAGATTAAAGACTATGGGTCCTTAATTAAAAGACACATATAATAATATGTATAATAAAACACATATATAATTAAATACATATAATTATAATAAAATCCATAATTATTAAATAATAATTTGTTTCATTATATTGCTTGAGAAATTTATATGGGCATATAATGTCTTTTGATCAAACCAACCTCTAATCCTCCCCTCCTAAGATTTCTCTCTCACTCGCTCCCTTGCTCTCTCATTCTTTCACTCTCTCATGCTCTTTCTCTTTAAGCCCACTGAGTTCACTTAATTAAGCTGCCAATATGTATATGGGTGTAGCGCCACCTACCATCTACTGGCACAAGGGTGGCCCCTCAGGAGCTGCATCCCTGAAGAAAACTCACTCCCCCCACACCCCGACTCCAGCAGCCATCAATTGCCAATAGCTTGCAGCTTGGGTGGGATTTCACAAGCCTGTCCGTTCTGGGATTGGGGCTAGCTTAACTCTGTGATGGTCTTGTGCATGCAATCACAACCATTGTGAGTCACAGTAGTTAATAGCCTTGTCCTGTTTTGTTATGAACAGTCCACTCCCTCTTGCTGTTACACTCTTTCTTCCCCTTATTCCGCAATGATTCCCGAGCCTTGCGGAGAGGTGGTATGATGTGAGTGCCCATTTAAAGCAGAGAACGCAGTGTGTATTCTCTGCATGTTTTCCAGTTGTGGATCTCTGTATTAATCACCACCTGTGGCCAAAAGAATTTTCTGTGCTGAAACATGAAACATGTACTTATCTCTGGGTATAATGATAAGAACTAAGTGGTCAGTTTATTACTATGTCCATTTAACAGAATAATAGTATTAGCTTCTCCCGCTAGAGCCTATGAGCTAACCAGTCACAAGTTTGGGACCAGTTAACAGTACCAAGCATGAGTTCTGTAAATGGAATAGGCTTTCAATGTAAATAGAAATGGTTGGTAACGCCCATAACGTTCATGCCTTTATTGCATAATTGGGCTTATCTTACCAGAACAGTTATTGTTGTAGCTCAAGAGGTTACAAGTGGGTAAGGCTACGGGTTACTTTTCTCCTCCATGAGCATACGCAGGACTTTCCAGCTCCATGAAAGCTAGCAAGCAGGTAAGAAGCTTATAGGTCAGTATTATCTTGACTTCTCTGTGTCCTATGATCCAAGTATGTGGTTTCTTCAGCAACAGGGTCTCACCATGAAGTTCCAGAGGGTAGCCAAGAGCAATGACAAAGGTCCGTGACATTTGGGAAGAGGAGGCTATGAGATTCCACTGATCAACAATTCAAAAGGAGGTAACCCATAACTGACACTGAGTTTTTGGCAGAGGAATCGTCTGGGTAGAGGCATTGCTTCCCCACTACAGAGTAACACCACTTAAACTTTTTTTTTAAATACGTATATGTATATTTCAGGAAACTTTTATGGTTGTAGGTTGCTATATGTCCTTCTCAAAGGACTTTAATGTTAGATATTGCTCCCACACTCCCTAGAATATGCGCAGAAGTTTAAGAGGGGACTTCTTTGATCAGTCTACACAATTTGGAAGCCATGTGTAAGCTGAGGAGCTGGGAAACCTGTTGCTGCTCTAAGAAGGAGAAGATAAGCCAGCCTCCTCTAAGACTGGAGGCCTAGAGGCTCGTGGGAGGATTATTGGTGCAAGTCCACCTTCAAAGGCTGAGCAAGCTTTATCTAATGTCCATTCACCAAGCAAAAGCAAAAGATGTATCAGTTAAAAATGGAATAAGCAGTTACATGAGTCTCCTCCTTCTACCTTGCTATTCCTTACGGGCCCTCCATCTATGAGACAGGCCACATTCAAGTTGGGTATCCCCACCTCTATTTACTGGTACATATAACACTGTTTTTGTGCAAACAGCCACACATATAAGTATGTTTGATGAATTTTCTAGATGGGTCTCAATCCAGTCAGGTTGACAACCAGGATTAACCATCATAGATGTCCTTATCCACATATCATATCTCCAGGACAAGCACTGGTAACTGCTTTTGGTAGTGTTTGCTTATCTCAACCCCCACCAGAAAACTCTCAGCACCACTGTAAGATGGGAACAGAGCAGCTACACAGCAGGTCATGAGTGGACAACCTCTGCTAGGGCCACAACTTCCTTTATGGAAAAGATTCGTGGACGTCTCCTCTCCAGTGACTGGGAATGACTGAGTGTGGGTGGAACCAGAGACATCTTCATCTACCTTAAATGTGTCAAGAAGCTGGAGGGGAAAGAAGAGCGTGTTTGTCTTGCAGGGGACATGGGTCAGGGTGACTATTGCCCATAGGGACTGGAAACAACCTTTTAAAGGTCTCTGTTTTTAGCAGCGGGGGGCTAAGGCATAGAGAGTTGTGTTTGCTGCTTGTTTTCTTCACTTTGCTCTTTGAAGGGGAACCACACCACCTGTTCTTGCTCTCCCCCATCCATCAGACAAGACCAGATGGAGGTTTCCACGAGTCTTTTCCATAAAGACAGTAAGTGTCCACCAGAAAATGGGAAGCAGAGACAGAGGCCGGCGAGGACAAGGGCAGGAGAATGTTTGGACAATGTTTTGCCTGTGTGCAGTCTTTCTGTTGCTAGCCACAGGAGACCCACAGTCAAGCAAATTCTGTCATTAGTTCCTGTCTCTGTTTCAGAAATCAATATTAGGCAGTTCTTCCTGTGCACCTTGTACACTTCAGGCACGTCTGTCAACGGCACTCTGTGCTCCTTGAGAGCAGCCATCAGAGGGCTCCCCCAGGGCATAGGAAGGGATGGGAGGCCAGTTCTTCCGTCTTGCTTGCCTTCATTTTTTTTTCTTTTTAAGCACACTTTCAAACAGTTTGCAAAGATTTCCGGCGGCTGCTGGGCTCTGTGTCTGGCTGGTTGCGCACAATCTGCTAGATAACCATCCCCTCTAGCAGGAATCTAGTTGTGTGTTCTGAAGCACGAAGTTGCTGCTTAAGGATATGGCAGGGTGGCAGAGCCAATGGGAGCAGGAAAGGGTTCTGATGACCAGGTGTCTGTGGGATGTAATTCAGGTCCCCGTACATTATGTACCTAGCTTTCTGAATGTAGCTCACTCACTAGTGTGGATGAAATGATAATGATAATAATCATATTCTCATGCTTTGAAATTCCAAAGAAACGTTTTTATGGCATTGCATTTTTGTAGGCTGGCCCCTGCTGAGTCAAACTTGAGCTGAAATTGTGTAGGTGAGTCTATGGGGGGGGGACCCTCATTCCCGTTGTCTTATACTGTTTCCCTGAGTGGTGCATGGTAAAGACCTATTGAGAAAAAGTCTTTGGTAACAAAGTCTATGGAGGGAAAAGAGGGAGCCTATTGAGGTTAGGGTCTTAGAGAAGCTTAGCCAGTACCAAGTCCAGCCCCATAAACTACCTGTGAATAGATGTATGGGAGATCTCTGAAAGGGCTATGCTGTGCAAATAATAAAAACCCAGAGACAGATATTGGGATTCAATCTGAAGATCAGAAAAGCAAAGCAGCTAACCCCTAGAGAGACCTTTTACCTCTACCAAATCTTCAGACTGAAAGGGCAAGAGCCTGTCTCCACGAATCCTCAGATTTCACATTCCAGTGAGTTCCTTTCTCTTTCCCTTTATATTCTTCTCTCTGCCCAGCCATATTGCTCCTGACTCCACCTTCCTAGTGCTGGAATTACAGGTGTGTGACTCCCAAACACTGGAATTAAAGGTGTGTGCTATTACCTCCTGCATCTGTTTCTGGAACCGGCTTGTGTAGCACAGTGTATCCTTGAACTCACAGAGATTCACGTGCCTCTGTCTCCCGAGTCCTGGAATTAAAGGTGTGTGCCACCACTCCCTGGCCTCTAGTGGCTTAGCTTTGCATTCTGATCTTCAGACAAGCTTTACTTACTACAATACAAATTAAGGCAGAGGAAAACAGATTGTGTTCAAATGTTAACTGCCTCAAATGTTAAGAAACACAAATCCAGGCAACTTGTAAGTCAGATTTAGTTAACATTAGTATAAGACTTCCAAGTTAGCTCTATTTTACTACAAAACAAACAAACAAATAAACCAGGTCCCAAAGTTCAGTGGTCCTGGACAGACCACACAGTGGTGGATCTAGAACATAGGTCTAAGCCTTCCACTTACAGGTACAGCACCCGTTTAGTGTTTACATAAAACCTCACATGTCCTTTTA
Source organism: Ondatra zibethicus (assembly GCA_004026605.1). Classification (NCBI taxonomy): domain Eukaryota; kingdom Metazoa; phylum Chordata; class Mammalia; order Rodentia; family Cricetidae; genus Ondatra; species Ondatra zibethicus. The sequence goes on from PVIU01000400.1 coordinate 328,988, forward strand.
CTTTAAACCACCATCTTCCTGTGGGCCACATCTGTCTCCTCTCTATCCAGAGGCAGTTTTTTGTCTTGCTCTAGGAAAAATACCCCTGCCTCTTCTCCCTTGGTCTCTTCCCCTCCTCTCTTGGTCCTCTCTCTTGTCTTTGTCTCTTATTCCCTGGCCTCTGTATCTCTGGGGCAAATGAATCTCCTTTCTGCTGAGAATTTAGTCTTGGGGGTCCTGAGCCGATACTGATCTCTTACAGTGATAAGCAGGCCCCTTATTCTCGTGTTCTTCTTCTCAAATCTTTAACTCTAGTAGGCTAATCATAAAGCGTAAGACAGACATGAATTGAGACACAGTTGACAATGCTACTGACACATGGTCCTTAGCCAGGAAGCTCACAGAAAGTAGGACAAGAATGAGAAGCAGTCATAGATCGGAGAAGACTAAGGAATCCTGATGACTCAATGTGATATGTTTTTCTGGACTGGATCCTGGGACAGAGCAAGACATGAGGTGGAAAAACTGGTGACATCCAAATAAAGTCTACCCTTAAGTTACTGTATCTTCCCAGTGTCCATTTCCTTGTTTTGAGGAGTGTGCTGTGGTTATGTAAGATGTTAACATCCAGGAAAGCAGGGTGAAGACTACACACGAACATTTTGTTCTAACTTTGCAATTTTTCCATAAAGTTAAATCCAAAGTTAAGAAAAAACTTTTTAAAAATAGCCAAGAAGTCAAAGCACAAAGAGAACCGGACAACCACGTAGAATAAATAAGCAGAGAATCATGGAAAGTTGGATGGGAGACATGGCATTCTTCAAACAGTTTACTCCTCCGGACACTTGTGCGGGTCAACTAGATCATGAAAGCCTTCCCACAGGGAGAGACTGAAGTCAGTGGCTGTGGAGACATCAGAGACAACCCTCAAAAGTTTGAGATTTGAGAGATTGTGAATCCATATATCATGGAGTAAATATTCTTAATATTAAATATTCTTAAATACTTTAAAAGAACAATTTACATGGATTTTAAAAATGGGTTAATGATGCTTACTTTTTGTTTACCCTTTTCTCGTATGAGAGGAAAGCTTTGTCATTACAGAAGCCAGGGTCCTCGTTTATTGAAAATGATATGCCTGCACTTCGTACCATTAGTATAGAAAAAGCTAAGAACTTTCTCATTCCTTTCAAAGTGTGATACCTACTTGTGTCTTCCTTTGAAGCATGTAGAGGTGGGATTTCTCCTAGGTCAATGGAAAGCTGGACTATCATTGGTTAGTTTCTTTTGTGTGTGTGTTAAGCACATCTCTTGACAGTCTCTAACATTTCCCCTGTGTGTGACAGGGTGAACACAGTGGCTACCACGTCCTGGATCCCCTAGAAAACAGACCAAGAGTATCTCAGGCTTGTATGCAAAAGGTTTCTGGGCATGTGCTCATAGGATTACCAGCTCTGGGTGGCAAGGAAAGCATAAAGCACCATTAAGAAGTCAAACTGTGACATAGTTGTTACAGAGACTTCAGACTCCTGCAGGAGATACTGGAGCCGTGTCGGTTCCATACAAGCAGTTAAGCAGAGATAATGGGATTCTACCCACAATGAGTCAGTGGTTAGATGCTAGGCATAGTCTAAACTTAATCAAGCAGCTCCGTTAAGTGGGTGAAAATTACTGGGGAAGGATTTAGGTATGAGAGTTGTCAACAACCAAAGCCAGGTGGCTAAAAGAAGGTGTACCTTGATCCTAAAAGGGACTCTCAGAAGCATATCAAAGCATCCCACGCAATCCTACCTTTGCTCCATTTATAAACTCTCCCAGACGAGCAGATGCTCAGGTTTTGACCGGCTCCTTTTCAAAAAAGAAAAAGAAAAAGAAAAAAAACTTACAATATTGTTTGGATTTTATTGTTACAAAGTAACAGATTTCTTTTTTTTTTTCCATACATTGTTTTGTTTTATTTTTTCCATTCAAGAACATAATTAAAGATAAAAAAAAATTTTTTTCCTTTCTTCCCCTTCTCCCGGTCCCCTCCCACTACCCCCCACCCCTCCTCCCTCCCCCTTCTTCCTTGAAAGAGGGCATGGTGCCCTGCCCTGTTGGAAGTCCAAGGCCCACCCCCA
>PVIU01000401.1:0-11637 GCA_004026605.1 Ondatra zibethicus
ATTATTCCATTTAAGAGTATAAAATGTCCATCTCCATCTCTTCTGATTGATTTTAGTTTGAAGTCGATTTTGTTCGATATTAGTATAGCCACACCCACTTGTTTCTTAGGGCCGTTTGATTGAAAAACCTTTTCCCAACCCTTTATTCTGAGATAATGTCTGTCTTTGTGGTTGAGGTGTGTTTCTTGTAAACAACAGAGTGTTGGATCCTGTTTTCGTATCTATTCTCTTAACCTGTGCTTTTTTATAGGTGAATTGAGTCCATTGATATTAAGTGATATTAATGAACAGAGGTTATTAACTGCGGTTATTTTTTTAGGGTTGAAGATTTTGTGTGTTTCCCTTCTTTGAGTTGTGCTAGTGGAGGGCTGTTAGATGTCTGTTTTATTATGGGTGTTGCTTGCTTCCTTTAGATGTGGTTTTCCTTCTAGTACTTTCTTTAAGGCTGGGTTTGTGGCTATGTATTGCTTAAATTTGTTTTTATCCTGAAATATCTTGTTTTCTCCATCGATGGTGAAAGAAAGCTTTGCTGGGTATAGTAGTCTGGGCTTGCATCCATGGTCTCTTAGTGTCTGCAGCACATCTATCCAAGACCTTCTGGCTTTCATGGTTTCCATAGAGATGTCAGGTGTAATTCTGATAGGTTTACCTTTATACGTTACTTGGCCTTTTTCCTTTGCAGATCTTAGTATTCTTTCTTTATTCTGTATGTTTTGTGTTTTGATTATTATATGGCGAGGGGATGTCCTTTTTTGATGCAATCTATTTGGTGTTCTGTATGCTTCTTGTACCCTCATAGGTATATCCATCTTTAGGTTGGGAAAGTTTTCTTCTATAATTTTGTTAAATATATTTTCTGGGCCTTTGAGCTGTGCTTCTTCTCCTTCTTCTACCCCTATTATTCTTAGATTTGGTCTTTTTATGGTGTCCCAGATTTCCTGAGTGTTTTGTGTTAAGAATTTTTTGGATTTGTTGTTTTCTTTGATCAATGAGTTTATTTTCTCTATCATATCTTCAGCGTCTGAGATTCTTTCTTCTATCTCTTGTCTTCTGTTTGTTATACTTGTCTCTGCCGTTCCTGATCATTTACCCAGATTTTCCATCTCCAGCCTTCCCTCTGTTTGTGTTTTCTTCATTGCCTCCATTTCAGGTTTTGTGTCTTCAACTGTTTCCATTACCTGTTTGATTACTTTTTCTTGGTTTTCTAGGGTATCTTTGAGGAATTTATTCATTTCTTCTAACTTTTTGTTAGTTTTCTCATCCCTTTCTTCAAAGGAGTTTTTCACCTCTTCTTTAAAGGTCTCTATCACTTTCATAAAGTTACATTTAAAGTCGATTTCTTGTACTTCTTCTGGGTTAGGTTGCTCAGGTTTTCCTGTTGAGTACTCCTTGGTTTCTGGTGTTATCATGTTGTTTTTCAGATTGTTGGAAGAATTCTTGGATTGACGCCTACCCATCTCTTCCTCTGATTTCAGTCAGGGGAGTCTCAGTGGGTTGGGACCTCCCAGGATGTCTTTTACACACTCACCCCTGTGAATAGCTGATCTCAGTGCAGGAAGAGGAAGTCCCGTCTGGACTTCTGATCCTTCTGTACCTCCTATCTCGGCACAGGGAGAGAGATTCCTAGGGTTCCAATGCCCCACAGAGGAAAGGGCAATCTTGCAGGGGCGGGGTGCAGGGTCGTGTTGATCACAGAGGCCTGCAGGGACCTTACCACCAGGCTTGCACAACCTTACCAGAGTCAGCCGCCTCCGATCTCAGCGCAGGAAGAGAGAGTGCTGGGGTGCAAAAGCCCCACAGAGGAAAGGCCAATCTTGGGGGGGTGGGGAGGGTGGGGGTGGGGGTAGAGGTGCAGTGTCCTGTGGAACAAAGAGGCCCGGGGGGATCTTACTGCCAGGTGGGCACAGCCCTACCAGTGTGAGCTGCCTCTGATCTCAGCACAGGAAGAGAGAGTGCTGAGGTGCCAAAGCCCCACCAAGGAAAGGGCGATCTTGCGGTGGGGGGGTAGGGGTGCAGTGTCCTGTAGAACAAAGAGGCCTGAGGGGATCTTACCGCCAGGTGGGCACAGCCCTACCAGTGTGAGCCACCTCTGATCTCAGCGCAGGAAGAGAGAGTGCTGGGGTACCAAAGCCCCACCAAGGAAAGCTCTGTACTCTTTTTATAGTACCTTTACTGTCTCTTTAACAAAAGACTCTTTAAAAAGACTTTGTTTTATTTTTTAAAAACTATTTACTTCGTTTTATAACTGTCCATATTCTTTTTCCTTTTTCTCCCAAGCCTACATATATTTTTAAACATACTGTGACCTCTTCAGAGGTTTATTTCTATCTATTTACTTCGTTTTATAACTGTCCATATTCTTTTTCCTTTCTCTCCCAAGCCTACATATATTTTTTAAACACACTGTGACCTCTTCAGAGGTTTATTTCTATCTGAATCTGTCTCTATTGCATATCTGTAGTCATTTTCTGACCAGAATCACTTCTTAAAATGCTTAGTGGCATGGCTAGGACTAAGGCTGCTTTGCCTTTTGGTCCCACACAGTCCAACCTGGTACAGGTATGTTCACCACCAGCTGTACTAGTCTTGCTCACGCCCGCCCCCAGCTCCAAGGACACAACAGGTCTATACCGCTATTAAGCAACTAGTATCATGCTGTTCACAAATCCCATTTAAGTGCTCCTTGACTGCACCAGCATGAACAAGGAAGCCAGCTCTTGAAGGAGCTGCACAGTTTTTACTGTTAATTCTGAGTCAGAAACCTTCTCTTAAAGGTATCGTGGCTCTACTTGCCTCTAGCATACAGAGTCTACCCAAGGAAATGCTGCTACCAAGAAGCCATGCTTAACTCTGTTCTTTTTGTCTAGAATCCCTTCCCAAACTCTCTCAGGTTTTATCTGGATTCAGTTAACCCATGTTGGCACCAATTTGTAGAAGAAGACTGCTTGTTTGTTTCACGAACACTCAGACCCAAATTATCACACAGAAACTATATTAATTACAACACTGTTTGACCTGTTAGCTCATGCTTCTTATTAACTAACTTTTACATTTTAAATTAACCCATTTCTATCCATCTGTGTATTGCAATGAGGATGTGGCCTACTGGTAAGTTTCCCTCCAGCATCTGTCTCCTTAGGCAGCTCCATAATGTCTCCTTGACTCTGCCTTCTCTCTCTCTCTCTCTCTCTCTCTCTCTCTCTATATATATATATATATATATATAATCATATATATATAATCTTTTATATATATATTATATATATATAAAATCTTTTCACTTTGCTAAGCCATGGCTCAAACAGCTTTATTCATCAACCAATAAAAGCAACACATATACAGATGGACTTCCCACATCAATTTGTTGTATCAGCCTCCCAAATGCTAGTATTAAAAGTGTGTGGCATTAGTTCCAGCTTTAAGGGTGTTTTTTGAACACAAAGTGGAAGAAGTTCGATGAAAACATATTAAAGAAAAACACAAAGTAAAAAAAAAAAACAAATCCTCCCAACACACATAATACCAAAATGTCAGTACAGAATAATCCTCTGTGATACTGTCCCACTGAGATCTAGTACTCTTTCTCACTGGTCAGCGGAGCCTTGAAAAATCTGAAATTTTTGCCTTGATAGTGGTTGCTGTAAAAATAGACTAAAGCAAAATAAACAACAGAAACAAAAAAAATTAGCCTGATCCAGGTATCTATCCCTTTGCAGTATGTAGATCCCCATGTGACAAGCAGCAGTTACAACTGACTGGACAGTCAGAGACTCATTCCACACAGCACCACAACATTTGGAAAAAATTACGATGAATTTGAAAGTGGGATCTTATTCCTTTTGAACTGAAAAGAAATTATAAACAGATTTTTATTAGTGTATGTTTGTCATTTTGTGTGTGTTTTCAAGGATTAAAAAAAAAGAAAGAAGCCCTTGTGAATGAACTAGCTCCTTGCCAAGTAACAGAGAAGGGAATGTTCAGGTTCAGGGATTCAGCATTGTGCTGGGCTGTAAAATCTGAAAATCAGCCATTCCTAAGCCTTGGGATGCAAAAGATGCAATTTTATTAACTTGTTTTGAAAATTATTATTTAATTTATCGTATGTGGGTTTTTTTCTACATATAGATCTATATGCCACTTGTGCCTTTAGAAGCCAGAAGATGGTATCATAGCCACTGGAATTGGAGTTCAAATGGTTGTGAACCATGTGGATGCTGGAAAAAAAAGCATCCAGTGTTCTTAACAGCTGAGCCAGCTGCAGTCCCACAGATGTACCTTTAGAAGGCTTTATGGGAAAAGCCCTGTACAGCTTCTCAGTTACACAAAAATCTCATCCCTCGATGAAGATCTGAATGCAGTTGAGGCCTTTTCATATGGCCTTTCAGAATGTCTTAAAATATCTACTACCTTTACTCAAGAAAGAAAGATGACTTACAACAAGGAAGCAAAGAAATATATTAGAATGAGAGCTATGACTTATGAAAGACTCTGAGTAACACAAGAGGTTACCTGTGGGGAGATAAAATAGAAACCAGTAAAACTGTTAAAGAATGTATTTTGTCATTTTCACCAATAAATTAGAATAAAAATAATAGAAGATGGGAAAAAGGTTTGTTCAAGGCCAAAAACAAGACTGTATTCACCACTGTTCTATCAACGATGCTTAAGTTTTCCATAAGGAAAAACTCTATTCTCTTTATTTACATCAATTGCAGCCAATGATGGCTTTAGATAATAGCACATCCTTTAAACTATAGGATCAGTAGTTTTAGAGATCATCAAATAGAAGATTGTCCTTCTGACAGCACAATAGGTGCTCAGGGAGGAACTAATCTCTGTTGTTGGAGCTTGATCCATTTAGCCAATGACTTTTGGAGTGACTAGCCCTATGAGCATGTTTTTCTAAGGTTACTTGACCAGATAAAACTGAGGAGGAGGTCATGTGCTCTCTCCCTTGGATGACTGTCCAGGCAGCCAGCAATTTCTGTCATTTCTTGCATTTTTTTTGAAAATTGATTGCTTGCACTTGCTGCTTACTCAGGTAATATTCTTGTATATAGTTTTATGTTAGGATTAGAATCTTCAAAATTAGGAAAAAGGGGGAAATATGGGAACTCAACCCATTTAGCCAATGGGTGACTAACCCTATAGGTGTGGTTTTTCTCTGAATACATGACCAGAAAAACTGAGGAGGAGGTCACATGCTCTCTTTCTTTTGGGTGGTCAGAGCAGGGGCAAGCCTTGTGTTTGGTCCTCACTGCCTTTGGGCGGGAAGACAACGGCAGCAAAGAATTTGACTTGAATTAGCTTAGACCAGAAAACAACATATGCTTTCTTCCAGTTTCCTAACAAATGCATATTGTATTGCTGATATCCTGCATCAAGCTGACAGATGTATAGGTTCCTAGGAAAGGTAATTTGCTTTCTTAGTCAGGAACACTGAACCATAAGGAACAGTATCTGATTTTATGCAGAGATAGCAAAGCACCTTCCTTGGAAAACACCCTAGTTTTATAATGGGTCTAATGTTTTTAGACCTTGGGGTTAAGTCATATCTCTTGAGAAGAAGGTAAAATAGCCATGGGTGTGGGAGGAAATTTCCAGGCCTCTAAAATCTCCCATGTGGTCCCTTTCCTTTGCTGCCAGAGCATAAGAGATAACTACAAGTTTCAAAGACTTTTTTAAAACACAACAGAGACAGAGTTCTGAAAGATAGGGTGACCAGATGTCTGCCTGGACCTTGATTGATCCACCTTGAACTAAGATAAGGGAAGGAAACCACTTTGTGGGAAATACATGCTGTAGAAATGGTGGAACTTATTCTGATTAATACAATGGTACAAGATAAGATAAAGATGGCAGTGTCTCATTAAGACTGAAAGATTAATAAGGCAATTGTGCAAATGTCTAAAAGAAGAAAAGAAGTCTAAGATAATCACTAATTCTTTATTACAATTTCCTTTGAAAATTAGATGCTAATTCATTCAAATCTGGGCTACATAGGGACTTGTTTGACCTATGAACTCATCAAGTGAATTTAATCATAAAAGCTTGACAACTTCTGCCTTAGGTCTTAGAGTAGCTGTTTCTAAAGCCTTAAGTGATTGTATCTCTCTGACTACCCTGAGAACACCATGCAGAGAGTATATGTGTCTGTGTTTGATAGACTGTGCCTCTGAGCTTTCTAGCCGTCCCCTGTGAGATATCCACCACATAAGTGACGCATTCATGGCCCCTCAAGGCCAGTGCAGCTGCCAGCTGGATATCACCGTGGGCAAAGAATATTCCAGGCAAAAGTAGAAGCATTCTGGTAAAGTAGTCATCTGGGGAAAAGTTTAAAACAAATTTTCATGTTTACTCATTTCAGAGATGCAAGTATCTGTACTGTATCTGAAGGTTTACTGAAGCACGTACATACTTTCTGAGTGTTTAAGAATTGATTTTCCTGTTGAATTCTAGTTTTAAGCCATGGTGATCTGATAAGATACATGGGGTTATTCCAATTTTTTTAAAATCTGTTGAGGTTTGTTTCGTTACCGAGTATGTGGACAATTTTTGAGAAGGTTCCATGAGATGCTGAGAAGAAGGTATATTCTTTTATGTTTGGATAGAATATTCTATAGATGTCTGTTAAGATCATTTGAGTCATGACATCTATTAGTTCCCTTATTTCTCAGTTAATTTTTTGTCTGCCTGACCTGTCCAGTGGTGAAATTGGAGTGTTGAGGTCTCCCATTATTAGTGTGTGGGGTTTAACATATGAATTAAGCTTTAAAAGTGTTTATTTTACATATGAGAGTGCCCTTGTATTTGGGGCATAGATGATTAGTATTGAGATTTTCTCTTGATGGATTTTTACTGTGAGTAATATTAAATGTCCCTCTTTGTCTCTTTGGATTGTTTTTAGTTTGAAGTCTATTTGTTGCAACTCATTAACACTTTCAGTAATGTAGCAGGATACAAGATTAACTCAAAAAAATTCAGTAGCCCTTCATTATGCAGATGGTAAATGCTGAGAAAGAAATCATAGAAACATCTCCCTCCACAATAGCCACAAATAGCATAAAATATCTCAGAGTAACTCTAACCAAACAAGTGGAAGACTTGTATGATAAGAACTTTAAATCTTTGAAGAAAGAAATTGAAGAAGACACCAGAAAGTGGGAAGATCTCCCATGCTCTTGAGTAGATAAAATTAGCATAGTAAAACGAGAAATCTTATTTAAAACAATCTACAGATTCAGTGCAATGCCCATCAAATTAAAAAACAAAACAAAGCAAAAACAAAACAGGACAGCCAAAACAATCCTGCACAATAACAGAACTTTTGGAGGCATCACAATTCCTGACTTCAAACCCTACTATGGAGCTACAGTACTGAAAACAGCCTGGTGTTGGCATGAAAACAGACAGGAGGACCAATGGAACTGGATCAAAGACCCAGATATTAATCCACACACTTTCAAACACTTGACTTTTGACAAAGAAGCAAAACATATCAAACGGAAAAAAGAAAGCATATTTAACAAATGGTGCTGGCATAACTGGATACCAACATGAAGAAGAATGAAAATAGATCCATATTTATCACCATGCACAAAACTCAAGTCCAAATGGATCAAAGACCTCAACATAAAAACAGTCACACTGAACCTCATAGAAGAGAAAGTGGGAAGTACACTTGAATGCATTGGCACAGGAGACCACTTCCTAAATATAACCTTAGCAGCACAGACACTGAGAGAAACCATTAATAAATGGGACCTCCTGAAACTGAAAATCTTCTGTAAAGCAAAGGACACAGTCAACAAGACAAAATGGCAGCCTACAGAATGGGAAAAGATCTTTACCAATCTCACATCAGACAAAGGTCTGATCTCCAAAATATACAAAGAACTCGAGAAATTTGTCATCAAAAGAACAAATAATTCAATGAAAAAATTGGAGTACAGACCTAAACAGAGAACTCTCAACAGAGGGATTTAAAATGGCTGAAAGATACTTAAGGAAATGCTTAATATCCTTAATCATCAGAGAAATGCAAATCAAAACAATTCTGATATTCTGCCTTGCACCTGTAAGAATGGCCAAGATCAAAAACACTGATGACAATTTATGCTGGAGAGAATGTGGGGTAAAGAGAACGCTCCTGCATTGCTGGTGAAAGTGTAAGCTGGTACAGCTCCATTAGATATTGGTGTGGTGATTTCTCAGAAAATTAGGAAACAATCTTCCTCAAGACCCAGCAATACCACCTTTGCATATATATCTCAAGGATATTCAACTATGCCACAAGGACGTGTGCTCAACTATGTTCATAGCAGCACTGTTTGTCATAGCCAGAACCAGGAAACAACCTAAATGCCTCTCTACCAAAGAATGGTTAAGGAAAATGTTGTACACTTACACAATGGAGTACTACACAATAGGAAATAAATGACATCTTGAATTTTGCAGGCAAATGAATGCAGCTAGAAAACATAATTTTGAGTGAGGTAGCCCGGACCCAGAAAGAAAAGTATCATATATACTCAGACATAAATGGTTTTTAAACATAAATCAAAGAAAACCATCCTATAAATCACAATCCCAGAGAATCTTAGACAACAATGAGGACTCTAAGAGAGACTTACATAGATCTAATCTACATGGGAAGTAGAAAAAGACAAGATCTCCTGAGTCAATTGGCAGCATGGGGACTTTGGGAGAGGGTTAAAGGGGAGGAAAGAGTCAGGGAGGGGAGCATAGAAAAATACAGAGCTCAATAAAAATCAATTTAAAAAAAGAGAAAAAAAATTGATTTTCCTGAGCTGCGGCAGGCCAGCTCCTCTATGTCATAGAATGGTTCTCAGTTGAGCTTTGCTCAAATTACAGAACCACAGAAATCTCCAGATATAATGAAACTGTACTGTTTTCAGCCACTTTGTTTTGCGTAAATTGTTAAGCAGTGACAAAGCATCAGATTTAATGGTAGAGCAGTTTGTGTCAAGATTATCCCATTGTTTCCAAAGCAGGGATTAGAATCCAGAGAACACTGGTACATTAAATACTTACTTGCTCTAAGGGCAGCTGCAAACATTTGGAGGAGAAGCCACTCCAAAGTAATGAACTCTCAACCTCTCAGTCATCACATCCTAGCACTACCTTTACAGAAATTTACCAAGGGCAAGGAAGAGGTCATGAAGTTTTTTGAGTATGAAGTTATCAACATGTCCCAATTCCCGATCCAAACTTCCCATAACCTGAAGACAAAGGAAAGCAATTACCTATGTCCTTTTTGAATATTCCCTCCTGTAGAGCAGACATATGAATCTTTTCTGCTCCTGCTGTGTGGGGAAAAGGAGAATGCAAATTATATAAGAATAGTTTCTTCCATTTGCTTTGTGCTATAGAGATTAACTTGTAACAGAAAAGGCAGAAATCATGTTGCACTGTATGAAGAAGAAAGGGATCAGTAGGAAGATATTGATCAACCCCCTTTGATAAGGAACAATAGGAAGGATCAAAGCTTTGTTCTGTGTTTACGGGTTAAGGAATACTGTGGGGGGTCCAAAAGGAAAGGCAGAACATCCCAAGTAGTAACCAAGGGAACCTGAATGCAAAGACTGTCTGCAAAGCTGTTGGCTGAGTTAAAGAGGCCCAATCCACAGAAGTGCAGGGAGCCATGGGCACAAACGCCATTACAAGATGACACTTGCATCCTTGCAGTTTGGAGGTAAACAATTCCATATTTGGCAATTCTTCAGGACTGAGCGTACAGGCGCTTCCCGCATGCGCAATAACCTAAGTGTCCCTAACCAATCCCGAGGACTCTGGTGCCAGCGGGACTTAGCAGCCAATCAAGGCGTGAGTTGCGTCACATCTCCCTATATAAGCAGCCACCATTTAGAGCTCTCTCTCTCTCGCCTCCCGCTCCTCAACCAAGTGCTCTCCAATAAAGCATGATCCAGGAAGAATCCTGAGTCTGGCTGTTTATTCCGCTGGTCAGGAGTCAGCCAGAATTGGTGCCAGAAATCCGGGAACAGTCCTGGGGACACCGGGCGAGAGGGCCGAAAAGAGGATTCAGAACCCGACACGTGGAGAGGTGACTGGTCGGCAAAATCCCTCCAGGTATGTTGAACCTGCAAATTGATCCTTGGGTATTCTGTGGTGTTTTTGTGGGCCTTGTCATTGTCGTTCCCTTTTGTTGTCTTTGGTTGCACCACCACCGCAATGATCACAAAGATAAGGATCCGAAGAGGGAAAAAGGAGAGGCCCTCAATGATCCATTTAAATATAAAGATAAGGATCCAAAGGGGGAGAAAGAAAAGGCCCCCAACGATCTGGCCCAAGGACATAGACAGGAGGGAGGAAAGAAAAAGGACTCACTCTTTATACCCAGTCCTGGATGAATTTCAGAATTTAGACCTTTCGGGGGAGGAGTTGGACCCTCAGGAAGAAGAAGATCTGGAAGAAGCAGCTGCTAAACATGAGAAAGAGAGATATGGGAGGCGAAGGTCCCCACCTTATAATTTTTCAGTGGTAGGGAAAAAGAAAATCTTGAAGGCGCCTCGAGACTCCTTTGTTCTTTCTGCACCACCCTCCTACTCCCAGGAGGGTGGAGGATGTCATTTTATTAAAAGGGATACATGGGCGTATTTAGCGTCTGCTTTCCCAGTTTTTTGAGAATCCCCAGACCCTGGATAGGCATTATGAGCCGGTGCCTTACGCCCGAGCTCGCCTTAGCATGGGTCAGTTTTTTGGATTTCAAGTCCCTGGTCACTGACAGGGCACAGAGTCAGGCACGGCTCAATTTTCAGATGGGGCATTCTCACTGGAATGTGGATTTGCTCCTAGGCCAGGGGGAATGGACGTCCTCTCCTCCCCTGCCCCCGGCCCCCGTCCACAAGCACCCGTGCCTCCCGCGCCGGGCGGACAGCATGGGGGTTGAAAGATTTAGTGGAAGCAGTCAGGACATACGGTGTGAGTGCGCAATGGACATTAACTTTACTGGCTAGGTTAGGCAGTAACGCGATGACACCCACGGACTGGTTTGAGTTTGCGCGAGCTTGCTTTAGCACGGGCCAATGCAGCGGGACGCACCGCCACGAGCCCCAGCCCCAGCGCCACGGCTCCCTGCGCCTCTGATTGGAGCCGCCAACAGCATTGGCGGCGGCGGTGGAGGCGGGGGCAGTGGCGGCGGAGGCTCCTCTGCAGCTCCGGCTCCCCCTGGCCTCTCGGGAACTACAAGTCCCATGGGGCCTGGCGGCGGGCGGAGACCAGAAGAGGCGGGCTCGGCAGCTGGAGGCTGGAAGTGGCCTTGAAGGTGGAAGTGGCACAGCGGCCACGGAGGGGCCTGGAGTGTGGCGGGACCGGGAGCGGCGGGAGCTGCGACCGGGGGCCCCGGGGGGGCCGGCGGCGGCGGCAACTCTGGACGCGAGCCGGGCCCTTCCCGTGGATCGCCCCAGCTGCGGCGGGCGTCGCGGCCGCGCTCGGGGAAGGAGGGTGCCCGGCAGTTCGCGCCGCCCCCTCCCCTCCCCTCCACGGCCGGGTCTGCTCTCTCCCCTCCCCGGGGCCGCGGTTTCCCACACTATCACATGTAAAGATTCACTGCCTGGAGGCTTGGGCCGCATGGGGAAAACCCCTCAGACTAAAAAT